>JAEIIJ010009830.1:0-72715 GCA_018904815.1 Drosophila ogumai | reverse complement strand
GTCGTAATAACCGGACGGACGCTATAAGCGGAGTCGTTATAGCCGGATTCTACTGTAATAAATATTTAATACAATTTTCCTATGAAGGATTGCAAAGCTCTTGAGAATTATTTGCCATAAAACCCAATATAAATTTAATTGAATTCTTTCCTAAACTCCTTGAAGTACTATATTTCGTATAAGTACGATTCCAGTTTATAAAAAATTACTAATCTTAAAACAAGTTATCAGCTCTGATAACAATTCGAAATATTCTTCAATTTGTTAGCTTACAAAATTCCTCCAAATTGGACTGTACAAAAACCTACATGGAAAGATTTATTACTTTTCATCGCTGTGACAGATCTTGAGTGTTGTCTTCTACTTCACCGACTGCTAATTATAGGTTATAGATAGGGACCCAACCGATTCCCAACCGATCAGCAGAAATATATGTAAGTACCCAGAGTATAAGAACCCCGGAGATAATCGCATTTTTAAACGGTTTTGGTGTCGCGAAAGAGTTTCCTTCGCTCTTATACCAGGGCCCTCTCTTTCTGTGTTATAACTGCAATTATGACCAACCAGACCTACCCTACCCTGAGTAACAGCTCTATTACAATCCAGACGTCTGGCCATATTTGCAAACCATATCTTGATTGTATATCAGACATCTGCGCGAGCTTTGTGACTGCCTTTATAAAGATCAACAAGAGATAATTCCACTTTTGACACACAGAAAATATATTTATTATCTTTTGTGGTGGAGGTTGCACAACATCTCTGCAAGGCAACGAATTTCGGGGGACTTAATCTCAGGATCGAGCCCATAAAGTATACGGCTCCATTCACACATTCTGCCCCCCGTCCAACCGTACTCCACTGGCGCAGCGGGAACTTTTCCATTGAGAGCGGAGCTCTTTTTTTTTCCTCATTGGCAGGCGGCGTTAATGATAATGATAATGACAATATTATTATAATAAAACCGAAAACGAGTCTGTCGGAGCCGTTAATTAATGGGAATCGTCACTATCAGAGCGCATTGTTAAACGGCAATAAAACGAGAATTGAGTAAAAAAAAGGTCCTAGAAATAATCATGCAGCTGACAAACAATTCGCACACTCGATTTATATAATGAGGCAATCAATAAATCGTTTAGCCAGACGGCCGTTAAGTCCGCAGCCGATCAAACATGGTTTACTATTCCAACGGGGAGCGGAGACCCCTGCTGATCCGTGTAGTTCCGGATCCGCTCAGGAAACTAGCCAGTACACCTGCCTGCTATGCATATCCTTAAGTTCGAATAATTAATTTCGTGTTTATCCTTACAGCTTCCGGCTTCGGTGCCCGCCACTGGCAGGCCATCCTCCTGTTCGTAGGCATGATGATCAACTACTTCCAGCGGGTCAACATCTCGGCCGCCATTGTTCCCATGACCCAGTCCACGGCAGGCGCTCCTTTCTACAACTGGGATACGTCTGACAAGTCCTTGATCCTCAGCAGCTTCTTCTGGGGCTATGTGGTCTCCCAGGTGCCGGCAGGTAAGCGAGCCTGAATGGCACAGTGTTCCGCAGCTAACTCTGTTTTCCTTAGGACTTCTGGCCAAGCGGTTTGGTGCCAAGCTGGTCCTGGGCGTGGCCACCGCCATAGGCGGCATCTTGTGCTTTTTCCATCCCATGGCCGCCAACAGCGGCTGGGAGAGTGTCTGCGTGCTGCGCGTCTTCACTGGTCTGGTCCAGGGAACAGTTTATCCCTGTGTTCACACCCTGCTGGCCAAGTGGGTGCCACGCACGGAGCGGGGATTCCTCACGACGGGCATCTACTCGGGTGCGCAGTTCGGAACGGCGGTTATCCTGGTCACCAGTGGCTTCATCTTCGAGTCCAGCATGGGCTGGCCGGGTCTGTTTTACCTGTCCGGGGGTCTGAGCCTGGCCTGGGCCCTCCTGTTCTTCTGGCAGGCAGCCAACGAACCCGCCACCGCCAGCAGGATCAGCAAGAGCGAGCAGGAGTACATAGAGAACCTAACAGGCAGCAATAGCGCGAGTCAGGTGAGTCTGCACGGACAACACTGTGCCTTGCCAGAGCGGGTTTATAACTTCCTCCTTCCTTCCAGTCCATGCCCGTGCCCTGGATGTCGATCTTCACATCACCAGCTTTCTACGGCCTGCTGGCCGCCCATTGCGGCTTCACCTGGGGCTTCTACACCCTGCTGACCGAGATGCCCACGTACATGAGCAGCGTGCTGCAGCTGAACGTCAAGTCCAATGCCTTCCTCTCCTCGCTACCGTACTTCGCCATGGGTGTGCTCTGCCTGGTGGTCAGCCCCATTTCGGATCTGCTCATCAACCGGGGCACCATTTCGATCACCACCGCCCGCAAGCTGTTCAACTCGATCGGGCAGTGGGGACCGATGGCCTGCCTCATTGGCTTGGGCTACATGACCGCCGACGAGAAGACGTGGGCCATCCTCCTGCTTACACTGGCCGTGGGCATCAATGCGGGCTGCTCCTGCGGCTATCTGATCAACCACATTGATCTGTCGCCCAACTTTGCGGGTCCCATGATGGGAGTGACCAATGGCATAGCCGGAGTGACGTCCATTGTGGCTCCCCTGGTGGTGGGGGCGATTCTCCACAACGAGGAGGATCCCAGCCAGTGGCGGGTGGTGTTCTTCATCACCGGCGGCGTCTATCTGGTGTGCAACACTCTGTTTGTGATCTTTGGCAAGGCCACAGTGCAGCCTTGGAACGAGGCTCCCAGCATGTCCAGCACGATGACGTTGCGCAACCACCTGGAGAACGATTCGAGGACCATTGCTCCCACGTCGGACAAGGACCATCGATTCTGAAGCGCCTGGCCGCTCTCCCATTGACAATCTCGTTAATTGTAGTAGTTATAAGTTAGTGTTCTTTGGATATGCCTAGCAGTAATTAAAGATATTCGTTTATGTTTACGCTTATGCTAAAGGAAGCTTAATGTGACTTAGTTGTGCGATAGCCCTAATTAGACTTTACGATGTGTGTGGCACGTTTCTAGAGTGATAAAGTGATCAAGTCGTGTGGAATGTGTCTACAGGTGAACCGTCACAGCATAGTAATAAATATATTTACAGCCCCACCACACTCGTGGCAAGTATCATTATCCATTGTTCACTTGGAACCGCACTGTCTTCGACGCCTGTTACTTGACCTTTTGCTGCAGCAGCCGCTGCTCGTTGAGGCGCTGATTAATCCGGCGCGTGTTGGCCATGGACCGGATTATGGTCCACAGGGCCAGCGTCCAGCCGAGCAGGATGGTGCCATACAGCACCGGACCGTAGGCATTGGCATTGCCCACGGGTATCTCGGCCCGCAGCGGAGTCTTTAGCTGGCAGTCCACGTGCACGCGCCGCCAGTTGCAGCGCTCCAGATTTGCCATCGTCGTCGGCTCGCCGTCCTTGACGATGTTTTCATCGAATCTGCTTTCCGGCGCATTCAGGCAGTAGAGCTTATCGATTCGGGCAACCAATCCGCTCTCGATGAGCTCACTATCAGCCAGCGGGCAGTTGAGATAGAGCTCCGGCAGGGGTATGGCCACCGTGGCCGCCGATCTGTTGGGTTTAGTGGGTTATTAGTGTAAGTTTTTCAACATTCAAGATCACCGCACCGCTTATCGCTGGGGGCATGGTAGCGAAAATGTACGGGCAGCGCCAGCGTCTCCGTAATCTTGGGCGTCCCGCGCAATAGCACATCGAACGGCTGCGACCGCTCCGTGGCCACTTCAATGTTGACGAACTTCGGGTAGACGGCACTCAGCTGCGTACAAGAAGAGTATTTAAGCTGTTTAAGTCCTAGTTACTCGAGTTTTTTGATAACACGCACCCTCTTCAGACGCTGCAAATCGTCCAGTTCGTCCGTGCTTATGTAAACCGAGGCGGGCAGCGGCTGGAGCAGCACGTACTCGCAGTCCTTGCCCACCAGGGGATAGTCGAAACGCAGCCGGTAGGTGAGAGTCCTGTAGGAACACAACGTAAAATGTACACATTTTTAGGGGACAGTTTCTTCCACAAGAACCTATGCATGCCGGCTTTGTCCATTTCCACTTGAACTATAGGTGGTTCCACCACATAGCTACTGCCCAAATCCTTCCTCAGGGCCAAAATAAGGATAATCAAAGCGCACTTGCTAGTTTCCTTGAAAAACATGGCAAAAAATCTATGAAAACAGCTTTAGTGAAAAGTAAATAAAAACAATCGGCTTAGGGTTGTCACAGATGTTTAATTTATTCAGGGTTGCCGAGCTTTTCACATTAAGTAGAGTAAGTTACGCGGTAAATTTAAAAATGCTTGTTATCTGGTTTTAAGTTTCTTGTACAAATCCGATCCTTGGCGCGCCAATTGATCGGCCATTTCGTTGCCCTTGATGCCCTTGTGGGCCTCCACATAGTTCTGAAATTAACTATTTAGCTAAAATCGAATTAATTAGGTAATTTTACGCACCCATTTCACGGAGAGGTCTGGACTTTGCAGCAGTTCATCCAGTTCCTTAAAGTCCACAACGTTCTTCACGGGCTGGTTGTTCTTTAGTTTCCAATTTCTTCTCTTCCAGCCCGGCACCCACAGGGTAATGGAGTTAATCAGGAACTGGGAGTCTGTGCTAATGCACAGTTTTTTGATTCCCAGACCCAAGGCAGTTTTGATGGCATAGATGGCTGCCTGTATCTCGCCCACGTTGTTGGTGGCCCGTCCACCCACGGGCTTAGCTGCATTTCTGGATTGAAAAAAAAAAGTTCATTGATTGATGGAATCATGGAAGGAACCCCTCATCGCACATACAGCTGGTGATTATCCCCAAAGTATACACCGTATCCGGCGCAGGCGTCTGGTCGTCCGTTGCCTATGCAGGAGCCATCTGTGTAGACAATTACATAGCCTTTCGCATCGATTTCGAACTGGTGAGCACCCACTTGCTTCAGGCCCGCGGCCTCTGAGACCTGAGATGCATGCCGGGGGATCTTGATTCTGCCATCGCCGCCTGCTCCACCGTCGCCCTTGCGTTTGCGGTAATATAAGTCTGACTAAAAGGAATTGTTTGTAATGAATCCTTTTCAGCGATAGAGCCAAAGGTTATTACCAAGTTGCTTGTTCCACTGCTAGATGGCCTGGGATCTCCCTCCACTTCGTTCATGGCTGCATTCTGGAATACACATTGGGTATGAATATATGCACACTTACAGTAGATTCCCCACTCACCAGCGCGCTCTCAGCCAGGTCGTGATCCTCGTCCGGCCACTCCTCTGTGTACTTGGGTTTTGTCAGCCTCTCGATTTTGATATTCCAGTTCTGTGGAGGCGGCTGTTTCTGGCCCAGAGGCACAGCCACTTCATGAGGAGCATAGGATTTGGTGGCATTTACAAACTGCTCCGCCTCCTGGCGCGTGTTGAACTTCTTGTACTTGGCGTTCTTGTAGCCCTTTACCTGCTCTTCGCACTGCGCCCAGGTGTCGTAGATGCCACACTTTCTCCCGCTGGCCACCGCGTAAAATGCCATTGAGCATCGATGGAGGATCGAGGTTACATTAAAATTAAAACGGGGCCCAAGCATTTCGTAGAGATGAGCGTCAGGGATGGCAAGTCAGACCCGTCAAATTGGCTTGTAATGCTAAGAGAATTAATAATATAAAAGCAAACTAAATTGTTTTTTGAATAATTTTTAGTTTTCTATTTTTAATTGTATTTGTATTTTGAAATAATATTCGAATAGTACTAGCAAATTTTTTACGCTTCTCATTCCTTGCTTATATTGTTAAGCAGCTAGAAGTGAACTTCTTTTTCTGGCTGTTTCCCGCCAGAATTTTGGTTTTAAATTTAATTAAACACTGTTCTTATCAGAAAATGGTAAAAGTGGAACAATATCAAACATGTTTAAAGTCCTTGTTTATTTTAAAAAGAAAAAGCAAAAAATCTTTATTTTTTAAAATTTTCTTTGATATCTACGAATTACTCGTTAATATGATATTATATCCTGCACAGTCATCAGATCAGTCGGAGCGAAAGGCAGACATTTATGGGCTTTATCAAGGATATACTAGTCACCAAGCCGTGCCGTGCTCCGTGTGGATCACCTTGATAGGGACAACTCCGATCTGCCAGAGTACGTGGATCGGGAGACTGGCATCTTGCATCCGGCGATCGGCATCGGACTGAAATACACAGGCAATCGTCCTTAAGCTGAAGGGGATGTAGTATTTGCACAATCAAGGGCGAAGAAAGCGGATTCTACCGCACGGAAATCTGGCCCGGCTTCTAGATGGATGCGTCAAGGTGACAAATGAGGGCTTTAAGGTTGCCCTGTTTCGGCAGGACTAAAAGGCTGCTGGCCGTCTGAAAGAATCTGCTGGAACATCCACTGCAAGAGCTGCAACGAGCAACACAAGGTAGTTGTGTACTTCAGATTGAAGGGACTAGACAAGCCACCTCCTGTGGCTCATCCATCCAAGTTCCCTCTTGATCAATTTTCCCACACTTTTACATCAAAGAGGGTAATCGTAGCTTAACATAAAAAGGCTCCGTTGAAAAGGTTCTCAACTCTGCATTCAAACCAAAGAAAAACCAGAATAAACACTTACAGTTTGTAATAAAATAACCGAGTCGGATTTTGGTAAAGATTTTTAGCCAATTGAAACTTAACACGAATGCTCTTGGTACACAAAATGGCGAAACACGAGCCCAACAAAGCTGCTTTCATATCGCCATCGTTGTCTCACATCCAGCGCTATTTGAACAGCGAAAGCCGCCGGCCCAGGCCAGAGCGTCCGGAGCCACTAACCGCGCTGGTGATATGGCTCATTTCGGGCAGATTGTGAATGGCGCCGCGAGCGGCCACCGAGGGCGGGGAACTCAGGAGGCGCTGGGCCACGCGCTGGATGTCCGCCGCAGCCACACTCTCTGCGAAGATATTCAATTAGTTAGCTCGATGGTTAAACTGGGAGAGGGACAAAGAACTAACCAATTTCCTTGATAAAATGCTCGGGCCGTTTCCGGTGTCCCGTCACCAACACCTGGCGGCCGACATCCTCGAACACAACGGGTCGCGACTCCAAGTTCATCAGCAGCATGGACTGCAGCTGTATCTTGGAGCGCATCAGCTCCTCCCGCCCTGGCTCGGCGGCCATGGCCATCATCTCGCGGGTCAGCACCTCGACCATGTCGTTCATGTGCTGTGGCGGTGCACTACCGTGGATGCAGAAGAGCCCGGTGTCGGCGTAGGCGTGGTTGTACGCCGTGGCGCTGTACATCCAGTGGTAGCGGTTAAGCACCTTGGTGTACAGCCGCGAGTACATGCCCTTGCCAGGACCGCCTGCAGAGAAGGAGCCACCGCCGCCCATCATGATGTTCAGCACGCAGAGCGGCACAAAGTCCTTGTCCTGATGGGAGCAGCCCTCGAAGCCGAGGACCACGTGAGCCAGCTCGGGCAGGCCAGCGGCCGCATAGATGGGAATCTCGCATTCCTCCTGAAAGGGTTTCCAAACGAATTAAATTTTTTTAAATATATCAGAATGTCAAGGACTTACCTTCACTAAGCCGCCGGTGTACTGAGCAATGGACGTGTCCACTTGCTTGGGTCCAGCATCGTCCAGACTCTCGCTCTCCCAAATGGCTTTGTCCTCCACGAAGTACCTCTTCACATGGTCCACCAGCTCATCGTGATCCACCTGCAGCAAGAGAAACTCCTTAATTAAAAGAAACTCCAACAGCATAGGAAATAAGCAGAAAACTTACACCAACTCCCGCGATGACCATGCGGCTGGGCGAGTGATGGTACTTGAGGTAGTTCAGCAGCACCTTCCGATCGATGTGGTCCAGATTGTCCTGCGGACACAGCTTGGGCAGGCCCAAGGTGTTGTCCCTGTACGCCGCCGAGTGAATCATGTCCATCAGTATGGGCTCCTGCTCCGGCCGCATGCCCAGCGTCTCAAGCTCAAAGTTGACGGCACGCCGGGCCAGACTAACCTCCTGATCGCTGAGCGTAGGCCGCAGTGTGACGTCCGCCAGCAGACGAGTCACGGAATCAACGGCTCTGCTGTCAATGCTGGCGGCATAGATGAGCGTGTCCCGCGAGCTCTGGCAGTCGCAGATGCCGCCGTTCTTCTCCAGCTCTTTCAGAATGGCATCCTTGTTGGGAAAGTTGACTGTGGACTTTGGAACGAGACCCCGGTTAGTAGGCACTCAGCCAAAGATTTCCAACACTCGGCACTCACATTGAAGGCCAGCTTTTCGAGGAAGTGAGAGACGCCACTGGGATAGGCCACCTCGTAGCGCGGCCCGGAATCGATGACCAAGCCCACGGTGCAGAATTGTCCGTAACGGGGCTCCGAGGCGACACGCAGTCCATTTGGCAGCGTGGTCACCTTGGTGATGGCGCTCTCCGCCAGGGGAGCTGCGTACACGGCTTCCGGCAGATTGGGCAATGGATCGGTGAGGGGCGGCAGGTGAGTGACAATCTCCTTGGACGGCGTGTTAACCTTCTGCGGGCCGTCGCTCGGCCGCATTCCGCCGGTGATTTGTCCAATCCCAGTGCCGCTGCCGATCTCATCGCCGCCCAGCGTCGTCACCTTGGTGGCAAAGCGGCGAGGACACCTGCGTAATCATCGGGATGGTTGGTGAAATGGTTAGATTCTACGCCGGCTCGTAACCGCCCCACACTCCCCCTGCGGGTTCTTACGTGCGCCAGGTGTGTCTGAGCAATTTCAGCATGCCGATGCTGCGCGCGTTCATGTTGTGCTTCTGATTTGGCTTTGGTAGCGGTATTTACAAATTTGCGTGACTTATATTTGAATTTGATTCAGAAACATATTTTTTTCTTTTTGAAAACCAAATAATTTTTGAAGAAAAAAGAAATGTTGAGTTCTTCTTCTTCTGTCAGTCAGTCGGGGGCAGTCACACAGAACTAGAGGGGAATATCGATTGAAACATCGACGTATCGATATTTGAAATTTTGTTTGGTAGCAATCGTTATTTTCCGCCGGCTCCGAAGTCCAATTAATAAAAAAAACCTATAAAACTTTATTTTAAAAAAATTTCAAACTGATTATGCAAAATATTAAAATTAGTATTCAAATTTATAAAAAAAACTTTAAAAAAAACTTTCCAAACTAAAATAATTTTTTTTTATACGTGAATTTGTTTTTCATCTTATAATTAAAATTATCAGGAAGCGTAAAAAATTGTATTTTCCAGAAATTTAAAATCTAATCTAATTGCAAACTGCAAGGGTATACAAACTTTGGCTCCAAATAGTAACTTTCCATTTTTGTTTTAGATTAAAACGGCTTGACCTCGAGCTTGGAAGAACCCTTTTATAAGCATAAACAAATCAATAAAAAAATTATGTATCTATAAATTTAAAGCTTTATAAAATATCTCCTAAAATATTAAATAAATAAACAACACTCAGTGCTTTTAACAAAAGTAAACCCCGATATACAAAAACATCTTCCAAATTGAAGTTGCGTATACGCAATGTAAACACTCAGAATATATTCGTATTCGATATCATATTTATTTGTGGTTACTAATCGTAATTGAAGCGTCGCTTGCCATCAAATCTGTATCCATAGGCTGCAGCGTTTTTGGTGTCCACCAGCGCCGGATTGCGGTGCTTAAAGAAGCTTCCGTGTCCATGAGCGGGCCTCGAGGCGCTGTTTGGGATTCCCTCCACCTCCCGCGGGTAAAAAGCCTCAAACATCCCTTCAGGCGGAAGGCAGCACTCGGCTATCTTGGGATCGTTGGGATCGTAGGCCACAGCTCCCAAGATTATGGTCACAACGAGCAATGCCTCGATCGATTTCGTAATTACACTCATTATTTCCAATTGCACACTCACAAACACCCTGCAGGCGTGGACTTTTACTTTCTGGTGGCGGAACCCGTTTAAGTCCAACGAATTGCTGGCGTCGCAAGCTGTGGCCCAAGTGAACTGAAGTGATTTTGGCCAAAACACTGGTTGATATATGTACCTATTTACATTTGTACGTACATATGAGTACCGTTCGCTACACGTTAACATCAGAGTTGCTCGATGGTTTTAGTTCTGATGCCTCAGCAGCCATACTTGTGATTTCTGCTAAACTTTTAGAAACTTTTTACTCTCAATAAGAGCACAATAACAATAATAAAAAGAATCCATTTTTTTAAGATTTAAATTATTTACATTAAAAAAGAAAATGTAAGCCAGTGACTTGAAAGCTTTCTATTGCAATATTTGAAATCTTCTAAACTTCAGCGCGCTTTTTTGTGGCAGTCAGGCAGCTCTAATAAAAATAATGGTCTTTCCAGTCTGGCAGCCCAATCCCGTTCCCTCAGATACTCCCAGATTTCTTTCAGATTGTTTTGCATTTCATACTCGGCACTCTCCGGATCGGTCAGATACTACGGGAAAGCAACAGCTATACACATCTATCTTTCATTAGAAAAAGTATTATGTTTTCAAACAAAAAAGAAAGTGAAGCCACAAAACCCTTGAACGATGTTGATTCTGAAGTTGCCGGTAAGTTCTGCCGCATCCTCTGTGCATTTACATACGTACGTATACAGGTGTGTAGTTACATCTAAGAGCAACAGTATCGCAGTGTCAGCAGGATTTAATTGACTCATCGCGTTTCACAGAATTCAAAGAAGGGGTCAGACAATATTTACTCAAGATAATCGCCCAGTACAGCTGCAGTCAAGTTTTTAAATAAAAATATTCTGCATACTTACGATCGCTATGTGTGCCGAGATAGTTTTATATGTATTTAATTGATAATATTAAATTATATAGTTAAGTAAATAGGAAAAAATTATAATTCAGACAATAGTCACTAAATATTATCCCGGATAATATTAAAGGTTTAATATCTGTATCTTAATAGTGTTTTTTAAAAAGCTAAAAAATATTTACTATAAATTTAAATAAAAAAGATTTTATGTTGTCCAATAACATTTTTTTTATTTATAAAAAACGTTTTTAGAGAGGTAATTTTTCTCTGTGCATTACTGTACTGCAAAGCAACGCGGAAACAATTACGGCAAAAGTATTTAAGGGGATTCCCCTGAGAATAGATACAATTTTCGCGATATCTGGATTTGTTTATGCATAAGTATGTTTATTTGCAAACATAAAGAATGAATTATCAAAAACAAAATACTTCGGAATATTTTAATTGCATTTCTGGCTAAATATGTATGAAAATAAATAAAAATATAAAACTAATATATCTTTGCATTAATATGTACATATCTATACCTAAAATAAAATAGCCATTTTTAAAGTCATAAGTGTGATTTTCAAATGTCCCTAGAAAGTAATTAACATTGTTTCATATTCTAAGTTCTAAGTTAAACTCTCACCTGGCTAGATCGTCTCGACTTTAACGCTGATTAACATATTTTAATAAACATTTGTATTTTTTCTGTTCTCAGTTCCCATCAACAACACTGATCGCTATCCACCGATCCCACTGCCAGCACCTCCACTGCGACCTGGATCGCAGGTAAATAGCTCGATGCCAGAGCAAGGTGCCCACTTGATGGAAACTGGAGCTGCTGGCGACCAGGACTTTGTTATCCTTGAACAAATTGTGGTGATGAAGAACATCGTGTTCGATGATCAAAGTATACGCAAGGGTTTCATCCGAAAGGTGTTTGCAATTTTTCTGGTAAGTACATACAAGATATATCCTTTGTCTAGGAGTTACTTCAGTCTGCTCTCTGCAGGTCCAATTGCTGTTCACACTTGGCGTAATGACCGTGTTCGTGTACCACAATCCCACCAAGTACTTTGTGCAACAAAACCCTATTGTCGTTATAATTGCTGCTTTAATTAACGTAATGATAGCGGTCCTCATAGTCCTCTCGGAGACAGTGCGTCGCAAGCATCCCATAAACCTGGTTTGCCTGGCCATCTACACCGTTACCATGTCCCTCCTGTTGGGCGCTGTCTCGAGCTACATGGACGCCGATGTTGTCCTTATGGCAGTCGGAATCACGGCCGTATTGGTCATTGGACTCTCCCTGTACGCCCTGCAGACCAAGGTCGATTACACCGCTATGGGCGCTGTCCTGGTCACTTTAACGATGTTCTTCCTCCTTATGGCAGC
The DNA here is from genome assembly GCA_018904815.1 of Drosophila ogumai. NCBI lineage: Eukaryota > Metazoa > Arthropoda > Insecta > Diptera > Drosophilidae > Drosophila > Drosophila ogumai. Next base: position 60,619 of record JAEIIJ010009830.1, on the reverse strand, counting down.
CGTGATGTTGTGGGCTCCGCTTGGTCGGTACCAAGACAACTTGCCCTTGTCCGTATTCGGCGCTCTTTTGGGTTGCTTTTACCTGATCTACGACATCCAGATGATGGTCGGCGGCAATCACCAGTATCAATTCGATCCCGAGGAGTATGTGTTTGCTGCTCTGTCCCTGTACGCCGATGTGATTCAGATATTGATCTATATCCTTCGGATTCTGGAGAGATTTAACTAGTGGCACAGGATGAACCAATGCCCAGCCATCGATTTTTTATGTCAAGCCAGAAATCAAAATATGTGTGCCATAAGAAAAAGCTATTGCAAGAACGTACTAGAACTCGATGTTGGAGCTCAAGAAGAAGGCCTGTTAACTGGTTTTGGTAATTCAGGATTTTATTAACTTACATTTTTGGCTCATCTTGTTCTAGGACAGTTTACATTAATTTTATATATTCATATACTGTATACGTGAGTGTCTACGTGGAGTAACTATAAAATACAATCACAAAATGTATGCCATTTGATTTTCCTTCTTATTTATGTACAGTGTGGGGGAGGGAAGGGTTAAGGGCAGATGGTTAACTAAACACGGGGAGTTACAATTACCGATGCTGGGCAACAGTCGCACGCACAGGGGGTATTCATGCAGATCTCGTTAAGTAAGTAACTAGGGCTTGACTAAATTGTTATATGTATTGATACGTTCATCCTAAACATCCTACGCCTACACTACGATAATTTACTGTGCTCTGGTCTTGTCTAGGACAACACAAAGCGTGTGTCAATGTCCATTTGTTAGCTAATCTACATTAAGGACTTTTGTTTCCGAATTCTCGGCGATGGCGCCACTAATCTCGCTTTTGTTCCGCCGGCTCCTGAGTGTGTCTGGTGTGTCAAGTGTGTCAAGTGTATGTGTGTCTGTAGAAAACGTTGTATCAAATGCTTTGGCTAGTCCCACGTCCAGTTCCCATCGCAGGTACTGCTCCTCTTCCTCCTCAGTCGTCCGTGAAGGGATGGTCGGATGTCTCGCTGCTGTTGCGCCGCCTACTCTCCAGTATTCGGGTGGCCTGCTCCAGGGTCTCCTTGTAGAACATGTTCCGGGGACTGTCGCTGGGCAGCGAGTACTTTGAGTTGTCCAAGTGCGAGGTGAGGCCAAGCACGATGTTAAAGGCAGACGCATCGTAGCCATGGCAGCCGGAGTACCGGTACAGTGGCTTCTTGTTGAACTTGCAGCCATTGGATTGCGCACCTGCAGGTAGACAAGAATGTGCGAGTTAGTTAATATTCCTAATAATATATTTGTAGATTTATATAAATTCTTTAGAAATATTTGTTGATTGTGAATAGTCGCGTTGTCATGAAAAAAAAAACAATATAAACATTATTGATAAGAAACCGGCGTCTTTCAAATATATTTTGAAGCATCTCAATTTTTATCAGTAAAATGAAATTATAACATTTATATTCCTCCATCAATTAAAAAATATATATTTACTTTTATCAGTAATTATACCATAAAAAATATAACAATTATGTTCCTGTATAGATTAAGAAATATATATTTATTTAAATGCCTTTGAAGAGGGTAAAAATCTTAAAACCGTATATTATTAGCATCAAAAGTGGAGTCGATCTAGCCAAAATAAATAATATATTTTAATATTATATTCTTTCTACTGAAACTGATCTCTCTTGATATAAATCTAGATTATAAAATCCTAATTATTTACATATACAATTATTAGTTATAAAAATACGTTTTTTCTCTGTGTGCGCCGGAAAATGTGTTTGTGAAAATGGAAATGGAGCAGACTGAATTAGATAAACGATTAACTGGAAAATGTTGCTTATCAAATACAAAAGTATAATTAGGCATCAGGCAGTAGTGTCACCGCAGTCGAACGATGAAATGGACACGGTAATGGTGATGGAAAAATCCGAGGTCCCAGGAATCGCTGTACAATGTGAGCTCCTACTGCCCAATGGACATTTTCCAAAAACCTATGACTTTGACATAGCGGATATTGGACAACGACGACGTCTGGTACGAAGGTTCTTTGGGATACTAATTGTAAGTTCTCGCTTCGTTCTACTCCAAAGCAAAAAGCTTATGTTACATATTTGCAGGTACAGATAGCCTGCACTTTGCCCTGCCTGGAGGTGCTACTGAAATACCCTATGCCTTATATGGAAGCTGTAATGCCCATTTCCCTGTTGCTCACCATGTTTCTATATACGTGCTTTTACGTCTGGAGGGATTGGCGGAGGTTTGCCCCGTACAACTATCTAGTATTGCTGCTCAGTACCTTCATCAGTTCCCTGAATCGAAGTATGTATTTACTGAACCTAGTGCAGACACATTGGGTGAGTTTATCCAAGCCTCAAAGAGTTTACTCTCCCTAATTTAATGTACTCTCTCATAGGTCTACGCCTATCCCGTCATCCTGATTCTTGAGCTCCTGGCTCTCATGCTCTACTCTTCCCAGGAGCGTTTTAGATTTACCCAGATTCGAGGCATTTCCATAATCTGCCTTGTCTTCGGGTTGTTTCTACTGCTGGGTTACCGCCTTAACCGAATGGTGGAGCTCTTCTCCGCCATGGCCTGCACTGTGGAGGCGTGGTACGTCATCTATGACACCCACTTCATGCTTTGTGGCCGACATGGGTACAATATGGGACCGCAGGAATGCATCTACGCTGCATGCAACATCCACTGCGATCTGCCCAAGGGCTGTTGGCGTCTGATGAGGATGCTTTTCTTTAGCAAAATCGTTGAGGCTATTCGCATGTTCCGCGAATGCTTTAGAACGGAGGTTTGCTAAGGCCTTTAAAAAATAAATTATCTGTATTCTATCCAAATTCAAAAAATAAACGCAGGTAAAAAGGTAAACGTAAGCGGAAATTTAAACATTTATCTATAATTTTAAAATTATTTTTGGGAAAATTAAAGATTTAAATAAATTACTTAAATTTGGAAAACATTTCTGTAGTTTTTTCTAGGTCTGCTGTTGATGGTGATCAAGCGTTACTAGCTTTTGACTACAATTACCATACCCTGGGTATAAATATTGATATTATTGACTATTTAGTTTAGGTCCTAAACTTTAGGAAGGAACTTCCGGTCGGAACAAAAAAAGGCAGTGTCATGTTTGCCATCAATCCCAATTCAGATGGTAATTACATAAATTTCACTGATGTGAGTGCCATCAACGGAATGCCGTGCAAATGGCGGTCATTAGTATACCACCAGCTCCAACGTTAAGACTAGGGATTTTGGGGGGTGGCACGAGTGTAGGTTTGATTGATTTATATTGAGGGCAGTGTGTACCCTGTACACACATTACTAATGACAGTTTTCCGTATCGTAGGACTACTTTCGGGAGGGGGGCCAACTCACCGATTGGATCGATGCACTCCAGGGTGAGGCAGCACTTCAGCCAGGGCAGCATGATCTTCTCGGTGACTTCAGGCGAGTCCGAGAAGAAGACCGCGTCCAGGTCGACCATCCGCAGGAAGATAAAGTTCTCGGCATTGGACTCAAAGTAGTCGAACATCTTGGGATGTGTCAGCGAGGACACAGCAGTCGGTGTGTTCCATCCAAGGACTCCAAGAGATCCATCGCCCATGACGCGACTCTGCAGTTTCTGCAACTGTGCGGAGCCACCACGCACCCTCATGTGATTCTCCAGGAACAGCACCGACTTGGCCCTCATCAGGCCATCCTTTATCACGATGGGCCGGTAGGCGTGCGTCCTTTGATCGCCGACGAAGGAGGGGAACTCCGTCAGGTCGTAGGTGATCACCGAGCACCGACTGTTGTTGCAGTAGACGCCCAGGTCCCGCAGCTGTTCCTCGGACACGCCCAAATCGTAGATGAGCAGGTACTCGCTGGGTAGCTTTGCGGCAATGTTCTGGGCCAGCAGGATGGCTGATGCCGCCTGCCCCTCCAGCACATAGGTGACAATGGTAAAGTTGCTCTTGGTGCCGTTGTAGGGCGTGGTGATTCGCCTGCGCTGACCGCGTTGCTCACGTGATCCTCCTCGCCCACCGAAGGTGACGGCATCCTGGGTATGCTGCAGTCCTCGCAGCTCGCTGAGCTCCAGTTCCGCTTTGGTGGCTGAAGCCGGCAGATCTGTCTTGGGCAGCTGGTGACTTGGCACTCTCCGGTCCAGCTCCAGCTGTTGCTGCTCTTGCAACGAGGCATCTTTGGATGGCGCGAATCCCAGGAGTAGCAAATACTTGGGATCTATTTCAAACTTCTTGTGTTCCAAGCCAACGCGCAGGTTTTCCTGCAAGAAATGTCCAAAATACATAAGTCAAGGAACGTAAGTGAAGGTGATGTTGCAACTACTGTGTTTAATTTTTAATTTTTATTTCATTATTTAATGGAAAATTAAATTAAATTACACCAGAAACAAGGATTTACCATTACCAAAGAAATTCCACAGATTCTAGACCAGGAGTTACAATATAAATTGTCAAGTAAATGTGGCCGCAATCCTTGGGCCCGCAAGGCGAGCTTAGAGCACGAAATGCGCTCTGTCATGGAAGCAATTTCGAGCCGACACATATTAGTTGGCCCGCAGGAAGCACACACATGTGAGAAATCTTTATATTACGGCCCACCAGCACGCTCCCAGGCCCCACGCTGGCCTTCCCCCCCATAAGGCGGCCCCAAAACAAATACTCAAACTGAAACGCCGCCGCACAATGGAGCCTTCTCGTGCCGATGTCAAATTCCTGTCTATTATTTGTTTCGACTGTGGCCAGAGGTGAGCGTGCCACATGCTCCTGCGCCAGCTCCTGCTGCCAAGAACTGGTGTCAGGTGGGCCATGTAGTGGACGCCAGGAGGGGGAGTGGTGGGATTTCAGGTGAAAGGGAAAACTGAACTGAAATTAACCTGCGGCAAAAGGCAGCCGCCAACAAAGGCGCAGGCCAGGCGTCGCCAAACCCAAATGGCATGACAACCTGGAGGCCCCGGGCAATTGGAAACACCAACTTGTCACAATGCACTTAGGAAAAATCGAATGGTAGTCTCTCTGGCCTGTTTATATTATTAGCAATCTAGTTATAAGCATTAAGGCAATCGATGGGAACAAAGTTGTAATTTCCGAAGGGTGAAAGCACCTGGCAAAGACAACCATTAACCTGTGAGGCCTTTATGAATCAGAACTCTTCTTAGGAGCAACATAGAAAGTTGTATTGGTTAATGGAGTGTATCCCTGAATTCGTACTTGGGAATTTTAGGTGCATTTGCAATTGAGTATGCAGAATTTTTAACCAAAAAAATACTAGTTGAAATTAACGTTTTTTTGAATTAGTTATGATATTTTTAGGTGTCCCAAAATGTATCATATGAAATTATGGAAAAATATTTTTAATACCCTTGCCTAGCTATTATATTTCTATACCCTTCTTAATAAATCATTTATAAACTGCACGCGTTTACAAACTTCTTTTCTTGTTTTGTTTTAAAATTAACTTTTGCCTTTGTTTTAGGTTTCTTAAACGTTGATCCCACCACAAAATTATAAAAATAAATATAGATTTTAAAAATTGTTATATTGAAGGCCATCTTCTGAAGTCCAAAAAGTGTATAATTTCCTAAATTCGTATATATGAAAACATAGTTTATCTACGTTTGGAATCCGCGTGTGCAACAACGACCCTGATTGTGCACATTTGCGGCCGCCCCTGAGGAGGCAAGGAGTGGGGCCGCTCTCCACAAGTGACACCCTCGTCGTCGCTTTGTTAACAACAAACGACAACAGATACCGGCTGATGGCTGATGGCTGATATATAGTAGTTGGTGGCATAGAGTTGGAGGCGATCAGCTGCAGGCCCAAGGACATTCGAATCAATCAGCGATGCCCCCGTGCCCCACTGCGCTTACATAACCAGCACCATATTGATTTTGTGCCAATTCTGTGTCGGCTTTGTGCATACTGCACCGAAATGAAGCCACTGGGAATGTTCATTTTTCAATCTTTCGTTGCCTTTGCGGTAGCAGGAATCGATTTCGATGTCAAGGTCCCATGTGTGGAGTTGTTTACTTTGCACAGGCAACCAAGTCACCGGGGAAATCCCAGTCCCACGTAGTCAACATCCCTGAATAAAGCCACATTTCAACACAGTTTCTGTATATCGCACAGCTCCTGTAAATCGAGATGGAAGAACTAACGCACGAAGAGCAGACATTGCTGCTGGAAGCATTCAAAATCATGGACAAGGAAAACGAGGGAGCCATCACCTCCAAGGAGCTGGCAGTGGTGATTCGTGCCCTCGGCCGCCAGCCGTCTGATAACGAGGTACAGTCAATGATCAACGAGGTGGACTCTGACGGTAATGGGTCCATTGAGGCTCCGGAATTCTGTACCGTGATTCTGCGCCAGATGTGCGACACCAATCACGAGGACGAGCTGCGTGATAGCTTCCGAGTGTTTGACAAGGAAAACCAGGGATATATAACCATCACCGAGGTGAAGAGCGTTATGACCGCGCTGGGTTTCAAAGTGGCGGACGAGGAGCTGGAGGAAATTATTCGCGAGTACGATTTGGATCAAGACAATCGTATCAATTACGAGGAGTTTGTCAACATGATGACGATGAGATAACCTCCATAGGTAAATATTAGACACCTTTCTTTCATGGTCATTTTACTTTAAAAAGTAACAAATACCTAGTAACCAGTAACTCTTAAAGTAATTAACTAGTAAAGTAATTTTCCTTTACTTTTTCCGCAGGAGGTTCCTTTGACTTTTATGTCATTATTATATTTTCAGTTTATTTAAAAAGGAAGTTGACATTGAAACACAACCCAAAGATCCACAAAACTACATAAATATATATAACAAAAAAACAAAGAAAAAAACTATTACAACATGAGTGGCTTGTCGGACAACCAGATCAAGGAGATCCGCGAAGCATTCTTTGTGTATGACAACGAGTACTCTGGATTGGTGAACAGCAGGCAGTTGGGAGAGGTAATGCGCACTTTGGGCCAGAGTCTAACGGAAGCCGAGCTCTTCAATCTGGTTAACGAAAATTGCGACAATGACGGCATGATCTACTTCAGAGACTTCCTCCAGGTGATGACCAGGCGGCTGGAAGAGCAGAACAGTCTTGTCAGCCTGCAACAGGCCTTCAGGATCTTTGATCGCAACGACGTGGACTATTTCACCATTGTGGAAGTTAAGGCAGTGATGACCAATCTTGGCGAGAAAATATCCGACGAAGAGCTGCGCGAGATGTTCAGGGATATCGATTCGGATAACGATGGAAAAGTCACCTTTGCCGATTTCGTATCTGTCATGCGAAGTTAAATTAAGAATTCGAAATTCAGAGCACCAAATAAACACGAACCCAAACCCCTTCCTGCAAAAAGAAAATACCACTTTAAGGCAGTTTTTTCCACTCGGCCAGCCAAGGGCTCCGAATTCCTCCGGCTCAGCGGAAGGCAGCGCCAGAGAGTCGGCAACCTCGCCCCAAGGAGTTTCCAGGCAGTGTGGTGACTATGTGTCTGGGCGCGTGACTCCGAAATGGTCGCATGTGCCTAATGGCCATCGGGGAGTGGCGTTGGGAGGGAAAGGGTTGATGGAAATTAGGGAATCGCTGGCCACGCGAATGCGACCAATCATAAAAAAGGCCGATTACGATGCCAATTTAAATATTTCGAAAAACAGCATTCTTCGCCAGACCTCTCCCTTTTCGTCAGGAAAGTAGTATGTTTCTGCCCAAGAACTTTTAGTCCATAACCCGTCCAAAATTTGTTCAGTTTGATGATTATCACAGTTCGCACTTTAGGTGGGAATCTTATCTATTGGCAAACACACAAAAATTCAAAGTGGGGTGACTCATTTCACAACTAAATACCCAAGCCCTACGCCATAAAATGACTAATTTCTAAGTGATTTTGAAATTTTCTGGGTTATGACTGCCATAAATGAGGGAAATGGTTAAAGCTAACATGGCTAAGGTTACAAATTTTAAACATATACTAAAATCTAAGAAATTTAAATAAGCAGCTTTTGTTTATTTAAGACTTGAAGGCTTATTTTACTTTATAAATATTTTTAAGTTGAATTTTTAAGGCATAATCAGGCTTAGAAAAAGGTAGAAGCTGCCTTAGGCCTGTGAAAAGTCCTTGAAGTGAAGCCCACCATAACTAGGATTTACCTCCATGCCATCTGAGCTCTCCAGCTTGTTCTCATGTACCACGCGAGGATCTCGCTTTCTCTTCTGTGGCGGCAAAGCGTCTTCCTCTTTTAATTCATCCCTGTACTTATAGTTTCGTCCCAGCCACATAAAGAGATGCATATCCACCAGCATGAGACTGGCGTAGAGCGTAAACTCGCCGGACTGCGAACTGGTAAACTTGAACTTGGCTATCACCACCACAATCAGATTGCCAATGGCCACCGATAGCAGCCAGCAGGCCTGGATCACGCTCTTCATGCTGGGCGGTGACTGGGAGTAGGAAAACTCCAGTCCGGTCACCGAGAACATAACCTCGGCCGCCGTCATAACCACAATCTGCGGCAACTGCCACAGTATGGACACGGCATTGGGGGCCACCACCTCCAGCATGTTGTATTGATAACCATCCCGTGCATTGCCCTCAACCAGCAGGGTGTAAAGTCCTCCGGCCCTGGTCATGAAATTGGCTGCCTTCACCGAGTTAATGTTCACCTCAACCGGGCCGGGTGAAATCTTGTGCAGCTGTGACTCATTCCTGATGTGCAGTGAAAGGGGTTTGGTGTGGGAGCCGGGTGCAGAGAGAAGGACAGGTCCCTCTTCAGGCGGAGTATTCAAAAGCGCTCGCAACAGAGGTGGACCGTTTGCACTGGATGTCATATCCAGGCCGTCTGCAAACTCGACCAGCTTGTCGTGCGCCAGAAAGTAGCCAATAGACTTGCCGGGCTGCAGGCGTAGCTTCCCTGTGATGGGGGAGCACTTGCCCGACAGCGGCTCCGCCTTGAAGAAGTACTCCCTGGGCTTCGCCACAGGCAGCGACAGATCTGCCCACATGCCCATGCGATCGATGGTCCTAGGGTGCTTCGCCGAAGAAGATTCAAAGCCACTGACAAACTCGTAGCGACAGGGCATCCCATTGTAAAGACGTAGGTGAGCAATGTCAGGTTTGGTGGGCATTGCCTCAAAGGCTGCCTGCTCCATCTTCATCTCGAGTACCGCAGACAGAACGAAACCGAGGGCGGCCAGAAGCAGGCCAATGGTGAGCTTCTGCAGATGCCGCCGGATACCAATGGTACGGAGAAGGGGATAAACCGCCAAGTCAAAGAGCGGCAAGAAGGCCAGAATGAGCAGGGGATTGATCACCTGCATCTGATCGGGTTGGATTTGATAGCCCAGCACCCTGCCGTCCATGCGGGTGGCCTGGAAGGTCCATCGGGAGCCCTGCTGGTCAAACAATGCCCAGAAGATGGGGAAGGGCAAGTAGAGACGCAGGATCCGCACCAGGCTCTTCGTCTCCTGCACCATCTGGGCACCCACCGTCGGCTTGGCGTAGTCCAGGAAGCTCTTCTCCGGCTCCGTCTGCCTTCGCTTCCTCCATCCGTTGAATGCGCTTGCAATGCACTTGGACACTCCGAAGATCATGTTCCCAGCCGGCGGCTGACGGCGATACATGCCCTTGCCGGCCATAAAGATCAGCACGGAGATGATCATCAGCACGGCCGGGACGCCAAAGGCCAACGAGAAGCAGTCATCGTCTCCGAAGCATTGCACGTCCGCTCGCAGGATCGGAGTCACCGTGGTGGAGATCATGGAACCCGCATTGATGGCGAAATAGAAGAGCGAGAAGAACTTGGCCAGTTGCTGGACTTGGGCGGGCAGCGAGAACTGATCGCCTCCAAAGGCTGAGACACAGGGCTTAATCCCGCCAGTGCCGATGGCAATTAGCAGCAAACCCACAATGGTCACCGCTTTGACAGGCATCCCTTTCAGAGGAATGGCCCCAAAGGCCAGGACCATGGCGCCCAGACTGTAGACCATCGACAAATACAGGATTGTCTTGTACTTGCCTAGCCAGCCATCAGCGATGAGAGCTCCGATTAGGGGAAAGATGTACACCAGCATGGTAAAAGTGTGAAAGAGCACAGTCGCGGTCTCCTCGTTGTAGCCCAGTTTGAGGGTGAGATATAGCACCAAAATAGTGCGCATTCCGTAGTAGTTGAAGCGCTCGCAGAACTCATTGCTGATGATGAAGGCCACCGACTTGGGATACGGCGGTTCCTTCCTTTCCTTCACTTGCTTCTGCGCCTTTTCACTGGAACTACTGCTGCTCCTTGTTGCTAACATTTTCGCAGCAATAGATTTACTCAGAAAAGCGAACAGATTTCCAAATTTCGATTGAATTTCTCCGCTACTTATTGGTACAATCATTCTTATTTGAAAACTAAGCAGTCTGCGACTTTAAAAGTCAAAAGGCTTTGTCAAACGTCTAGGTGAGAGTTGGAAAGACTTCAGTACTCCCCAATCACTGAAGCCGAAAACATCTCAAAATACAAGTAATTTCAAGAAAATATATATTCTGCCACCTCAAAAATAACAAAATACCTTATTTCTTTATTATAGCAACAATAACTACAATATGGGTGAACATAACTATACTCTAAGCGAAGACCTAATAACGGAAATCCACGAGGCATTCGCTCTTTGCGATCCCGAAAATTCTGGATTGATAGATTCAGATGATCTTGTAATCGTTTTGCAGGCTTTGGGCTACAATTACACTGAAGCTGAGATCTACTTGATTGTTGAGGAGCTAGACGAAGAATACATCGGTAAAATAGACCTTCGCTCCTTTGTCCATTTCATGACCAAAAAGTACAAGGTGTACGAAAAAAAGGAAAATTTGGTGACCGCCTTCAAGGTGATCGATCGCGATGGTCTTAGTGCCATAACTCCTAGTAAGTTGCGCGCCATTTTCGCCACCCTTGGAGAAAAAATAAGCGACGAGGACTTGGATGCTGTTTTTCACGAAGCCGACGTGGACGGAGATGGTGTCATAAATCTTCGGGACTTTCTCTCAGCCTACCATACCTAAATATAGCTTGCTCACTTTCATAATAAAACATAAAAACAACTAAATTTTTGCGTTTGCAATGGATTAGGAGGATAGATAGAATCGGGGATCAGTTTTGGTTTTACACGATGCGATCGTTTGCTAAATTTGCATTTATCTTTTTCTCGCTTTGCCTGCAAAGTACATAGAATTAAAAGCACCATAAAATACTATATTTGCTTCCACTAAGTACGATTTTGAGTGACTTCGTTCAGTTGCTAAATAAATAACCAAAGTTTGTTTTCCAAAGCGGAAAAGTTGAATATATTTCCATACTTGTTCTTTTAAATTTTACTGAAATGAGAAGGCTTTGACAGGACCATCTATAAAAATGCTAGATAAAACAACACAAACATTCCCAAACTGGGAGCAAAACACACCCAACCCCATTAAAATATTAAAAAAATAAAAATACATAATAATACAAAAAAAAAAAAACACTAAATAATAAATAACATAAACATGGATAACAAGGAAAACCAAGACGAAGGAGGAGCTAACATGCAAGCTCTGAGCCAAGAACAGGTCGAAGAAATCTACGAAGTCCTCGGGAAATACGAAAGCGTCGAGTTTGGAGGGTTGACTCTGTCAAATGCTGGCGAGGCAATGCATGACCTGGGAATACATCGCACAGAATCCGAGGTCTCATATATGTTTGCAGAATTTTATACGGATCCCACCGAACCCATTACTGTGGAACATTTCATTAACGTCGTGACGAAGACCTACCAGCAGCTGTATGACATTGAATCCATAAGGGCCGCCTTCAAAGTCTTCGATATAGATAATAGTGGCTCCTTTAGGGCCGGCGATATGCGAGGCATCGCCTCATCTATGGGAGTAAAGTTCACTGATGAGGAGTTCGAGGAAATGTTCCGAGAAGTGGACTTGGATCGCGATGGAAAAATAACTTGGGAGGAGTTCTTGGATTCGGTTATCAAGCCCTGAATTCCCTGCCTTAAGATTTCATCTTCCTTTCACATAACCATTAATAAACCTTCACAAATAAACTTAATACTAAGAGTACAAGCTCTATGTCAAAAGTTATTTATTTCTAAGGCCCATTCCCCGGCGAGCTTCTCCGCTGAAAATTAGTTAAATTACTTCTACAATTTATTCAGGTTAATCAAATGTCAGAGGGTCAGTCGATCCAGCGCCCCGCCCCTTATGGATAATTTAAATAGATTATCGTCCAGCCATAGTTTAATTGTATCACTCTGCATGTGATGGCCTCAGCGAAACGACAATCAACCGTCGCGACGGCTGTCAGGGCAATATGGCAATCAATAGCGTTTGCTTATAGGTACTCCTCACATGGGTAACTATGAAATATACTGGTAATCGCTGTGCAAACACATTGATAAAGCTCTCTCGGCCATCGGTGCAATTTAAGTCATTGATTAGTGTCATCCATAAGTTGACACAAATGGTCTGGAAAAGGTCGGGTTAATAATTTATAAGGTTCCGAGGAAGAAAATCAGGTGGGCAAGGAAAAACTGAAAATATAATGCCATGAATGGCTTATCTGCTTTTTGAAACGCAATTAAGGTGAATAAAAAAAATAAACGTTTTGCTGTAAACAAATTATTGGTTAAAACTTTAAAGCCTTCATTTAGTAAATTAAAGCAGCTGTTTCGTTCCCATGAAAATTGTCGGGTGAGCTTAATAAAAATAAACCTACGTTTTCCATCCGTTTGTCCCATTTAAAAATATACTTTCCCCAGACAAGGGGACTTGTTGTGGGTAAAGATTAATTATATATTAAAAGATAAAGGCAGAATGCCTGCCAGTAGGTTTAAGATTATTATAATCTTCACGCATTCAATGCATAATATGCAACTGGTTGCGTACTATATATATTTAATTGAAGATAAGGGTATTGCTGATGAATTAAAGTGGCTTGACAGCTCTTCTTTCCCGGAAAATTGATGGAAGTCTCCGTTGTCGTCGTTAACATGCGTCATGTTCATTCACTCACTTCAGTTGCAAGTCTACATATATGACTGCTTACATCTGTATTAAGTGGGTATTGAATTGAACGTTACTCAAGTTAGGCAGATACTTGAGCATTCGCAAAACCAGTTTAGTGAAAAATGCAATATGGTCTAATACTGCGGAAAACAATGCCTCACCTTATTGTTGCTACAATTGTGGGAACGGGTTTAATCCAAGACTAGAATGTTGGTTTTACCCAATCAAATTTTATTTGCGCTCTGATTTTTGGAAGACAAGTTGATCCCTATCAAAACAGCGATATCATTCATTAATGCTGCCATTATCTCTGTTTGCCATGATACCGAAATTGTACGTTTCTCTGTTTGCCCGACTTAGATAACAAAAAACAAGTTGTAAAATGCGAGGCAAAGACTCTTGTTTTTTTACGAGCCCATTATATTTGGTTTTATATGCGTACGTGATGAGCAGGGAATCGCGGCGTCGCATTGTTCAATTTATCAGACGGCATAAAGTGATGGATGTAAGGACCATGGTAACTTAACATATTTAATGTGAACCCTAGCGGATCAAGCTCAGGTCACAGGACAAACAGTGGTTAACCAAAGCTCCCCACATTGGGCTGGATTTCGCAACCGGACGCTGTCTCCGGCCGGAATCTAATTGGTGTAAACAGTAAACGTTTTTGGCATGCGAAACGCAAACAAGTTGAGTAAACACAGCCAACATTGCCCATAGATTTGTGTTCCCAAACGAACCTGAACCTGAACCTGAACCGCTCTTCCCCTCAAACGGATGACTTTCGATTTAGTGCCGGCCTGTTTGTCTTGGCCAAACGTGGCAGACTGCCTGGCGTATCTAGTGCTTGGGACGTGCTTCAATTTGGCTGAAAGCCTAAAGAGCGCTCATGTGTGTGGGCGTGGCCTGGGCGGACATACAGTTCAAGGCCAAGTCTGATGCCAACTAAATTGGCCGGCTTTTAGCGAGACGCTGCCAAAAGCAATTGACTCCGGCCAGCGTCTGATATGAAGAGCCATCCATCAGCATTAAACTATCAGCTGATAGTAAAAACTATGAATCATACACGTGGCCAACTTCATAAATCAATTAGATTCACATTTGATTTCCCAAGCTCCGGGTGCATTCCATATCAAAAGATACGTAGGAGCCACAAATTGAATTTAAGAAGTGCACGGCGGGGCTTTATGTTTTCCCTATTTATCTGTGACAGTTTCAACGGGCCAGCGCCAGATAGGAGCAGATAATTGTTATTTAATACCCTTATCTATAAGCCATTCGGCCCAATTTGGGGCGAGGAGTATCCATATCGACGGTCGACACTCGAGAGACCCCAAGCCCATGGCCCCTTGTGACTCACCTGGAACTCTTTGAACTGCTGGTGGGTCTGGACGACGATGTTCTTGAATGAATCGTTTGGCTCGCCTGCTGGCCCGAATGCGATGAAGACGATCGTGGCGATTATCACTCCGATCAGTAGCAGGATCAAGTGTTTCGTGCGCATGGCCGCTAAAATTGACTTGGACTTCGCCTTGTAGCCAATTTTGCGGGCAAAGATGCGCTTCAGGGTGAGTGAGGCCTCCAGTCTGATGGCTTTCTGGGTTTCCCTTCTTCAGCCAAGTGGCAAATTTGTCGACTCTGATGTTGTTATTTCGCATTAAACCATAGTAGTCCGCTGGCTCGATAGATTCTTGTTTACAACGCAAATGTCGGTCATTGAGCATTTATTTGTTTATTTTGTCCTCTTCATTATTATAGCGGCTGCAGTTTGCGGTTGTCAACATTATTTCGCGACCTGTTAATGAAAAATATAAACAAGCGGCGTTCAATTGCATGTTTTTATTTAGAATGAAATGTTTGCGCCAAGGTCTTTGCCATTTTAAATAAATACAGATTCATTGCGCACACTGCTCTCTCAATTGGGTAAACAAACATAAATTGATTTATTTGTTTTATGTGGAATTCGCATAGAAATTATATTACTTCACCTGTTTATCTTTATGCGAAATGGATATCGACGAAAGTTTAAATAAATGTTTCTAAAGAAAACATACTTTATGGATTTTTTCTGTATTCACAGTTCTTATTAAACTTGAAGCTACAAACATAAAATTGTCTTGCTTTTTTTTATCGAAATACTGTGGTTCTTATTTACTTTAAAATATTTAACTCAAACTTAATAAAGCTTTCATTTTAAAAGAATTTCTTTTGTATATTAATCCCTTTGGTTTCATTCAAATAATATGTAATATATATTTTTTCTTGGATATCAGATAATAAACATCAGAAGTCATCTGGAGACTTAGTAAAATAAGGAAGTTCAACAACAAATAAACAGTTTAAAAAAGGCAGATTCTGAAAAATATAAAAATGTACTTAGACAAGATTACACAATTTTAAAATTACAAAAATATAAAAATCGCAGGATTAACCAGAACTAAAACTTTGGGGCAAGTTTTCGTTAATTAATAGTTTAAGGATCGCTAGAAATCTTCACAAACGGACACCAAAAACAAAAACTAGACCATATAGGCCCCACTCACTGATACAAGGGACCTGCATCTGTTGACGCCCTCAACTTGAGCCGCGTGGTCGCCTTGATGGGGTTAATTTCTTGGCGCAGGGCCAAACGACGAGATGAGATGACGGGTGCAAGGTGAGGGCAATATGTGTATGTATGTAGCTACAGCATATGATGCGATGTGGAGCGATGTGTGTGCGGTGTCCCACTGAACTAGCAATGCGAAAAATGGTGTCCAATGTGCAAGGCGATTTGTGCTTTTTTATGTCCCGCTCGACAAAGGGCGACTATTTACCGTTACTTTGTTGTTCGCCGCGCCGTGCTGTTGTTGTCTTTGCTGCTGAAGATGTGGGAGGAGAAATGGAGACTGAGAACGCATTACCGGCGCAGCCTCCATTAAACTTTTCTGATAAGCGCACTCACACACACACACGCACCCACGAACGACTTGTTGTTGGCCCAATACTTTTACATAATTTACCGTTTATGGCCTTTAGCTCTTACTTTCGATTCGCATTAGTATTCGCAGCGGGACGACTTATGCGGCGAATAACAAAACACTCGAAATCGCTGCTCAATAGGCTTCCAAGCTGTTGTTGTCAGAATTAGATTTGCATGTGCACTTGCAGCGGAGTGCGTGCTGGCGACGACGGCTTGGTTCCCAGGGCGAAAGCTAGCACCTGCAGACGGTTAGAATCGGAATAAAGCGCACGCCGTGTGCTTGGGACCAGCAAACAATGTTTTTGTGCAAATTGGTCGCGGGGCTAAACTTAGAAATTGGTATCGATATATCGATACATCGAACGTTGCGCTTTCTATGTTTCGGGCTCGATGGCGATAGTTAATATTTTCAAATCGACCGGTAAACTATGGGTCGCGAAATAGCTTATCTTCTTGTATTTTCACATTGCATATACAATTTTATTTAAAAAGTAACTGTGTTTTAATTTAATAATTATCTAAAGTTTACTAACAACGAAAATATCTAAATGCCGACTATCGATAATTTCTCAGCGCCAGCTTAAAAAATACTAAACCTTAAAAAATACTAAAATATACCTATTTTAAAACTGTATTTCCAGATCTTTAAATATTTTTAAACAAGTTTTTAAACATCTTTATTTAATATTTGTGCCAAAATATGTAGTAGTCGTTACAATTATAATAAGTTAAATAAATATTTGTTTATATTGAGCTTAGTGTGGCCAATCGGAGTTAATTTTCCGAGGCAGAAAAACGGTTCTACCTCGCGGATCTGTGCTCCAAAAATAAATAATAATAAAAAAGGAAACCACAGTGCAATATTATATGCTCTCTGTTTTAAAAGATCTCCATTATGTTGGCTTTGAAAGAAAAGCTTGAGCAAAGTCTAGGGCTGCTTAAGAAATACGAATGGTTGTTGGACGCCTATGTTCTGGTGGGTTTGATTCGAGTTTTAGGACTGTTTCGCCTAATATTTTAGTTCTAGGACTTTTTCCTAGACGACCATTGGAGTAAACTTCCAGAAGACTGGCAGCAGCACCTGGCGAATATACCCCTAGAGAGCCTGAGCGAGCTGCTCCAAAACGAGGATGTGGAGCACAAGCAAGCATGGCCAGTGGAGCTGATAGGACTACAACGGGAGCTGCGGCATCTCTGCATCAGCCGTACACCAAAGAGCACACCCCAAGTTGGTAAAATCCTGCCACTGCCTTATTCCGAAAAGTTTTCATACCTTTTTCCGTTGTAGAACTCTGTGCCTTGTCCATTGCTGGATCATCCCAAGCTGAAGCACATGTTTACGAGGCGAGTAAAGCCCAAAAAACAACATGAGATCCAACGGATGGCACAGATTTGTGCGCTCAGCAATCGACAAACACCTGTTGACTTCATAGTGGACTTTGGAGCGGGGGTGGGTCACCTGGCGCGCGTCCTGGGCTATGGCTTCGGAATACGTGTGTGCTGCTTTGAGATGCAACCGGATCTAAACCAGCAGGCGAGGGATATAGACTTGAAACTGGAATCCATGGCAGCCAAACATCTTAAAACTGAAGACACAAGCCACTTCCAGCGTCCAGTGCACCTAACACAGCGCTTGGAAAGCGATACTCTACCGGAGCGGTTCCTCGCCAGCATTCGGGGTGCCTTGGGGCTGGAAAACGACAACTTTACCTTTGGAATCATCGGCCTGCATCCGTGCGGCAATTTGGGGCCGACATTGATGCGCATGTTCCTTGTCTGCCCGCAAGCCAAGTTCCTTAACTTTGTGGGCTGCTGCTACCAGAAGATGACCACCCGGACCACGCATCCAAAAGAACGAGTAAATGGTTACCCGCTGAGCAGGTTCCTCAATGAAAAGTCCTGCTCACAACTGAGCTACGAGGCCAGGGAGATCTCCTGCCATGCCATAGAAGTGTACCAGGATCGCCTGCGGGCTGGAGAGTACGAGCATCTACGGATTCACTCCTTCCGAGCTGCCGCTGAGCGCATCATTGTCCAACAGTTTCCAGATCTCCGGCACTGTGCGTTGCGCAATGTGAAGCACTCGCCGGGCATGACGTTTCACGAGTAAGTAAAATAATAAATAATATTAAGAAATCTATAACCAGTCTTTGTGTATCTTCCAGATACTTTAAGAGAGCGGTCCAGGGAACTCGTTTTGAAGCTCTGGACAGTCGAGTTTTGAGTAACGAGCAAACTGAAACGGATCTGTCCCACTGGCAGCGGATTGTAAGCTTCTATACACTGCGTTTAATGATGGCTCCTCTGGTGGAGAGCATCATTCTCCACGATCGCTGCCTATTTCTAATGGAGAATGGTAAGTGAACAACTCTAAGCCATTAGCTATTACTTTGATATATTGGAGAATATATTTTTACAGAGTGCCAAGTGCGGATTGAGGCTATATTCGATCCCCACCTCTCGCCCAGAAACCACATTACCATGGCTACAAAGCCCTGACTCTGATAGGGTAGAATTACTCTAATCTGACCATAAATCCCGTCGGATTCTTATCGTTAAGTGGTGGTTACCCTTCATGTGGTTTTTATATGAGTTTATTTTGTATAAAGATAAAGATAATATCGTCGGGCACTTAAAGTTTGTCTAGATCGTTGAACGTATAAAAATTCCCATTCCAGGCAGACTAAAACGGGGGATATTCACTTGTAGTAGCCCTTCTCGGCCGCCGCATCCACAATGGTGCGAATGGCAGTAAAAGCTTCGCTGGCCGTGGGCAGGATCTCCACGGCGGGCAGGATGAACAGGTCCTGACTGTCCGGCGGACCACGCAGCTCAAAGGTGTACGCAATCGGAATGCCCGCCTCGGAATGCGCCCAATCCATGCTGCCACCGCTCGACGGATAGATGGTCTCATACAGGCTGCCACTCACATAATCCCTGCCGCTCTCCGCCTTGATGGCCGCGGATGCCTTCTTGCCGAACTCCTGTAGATCATCATAGTTGGACACGCGCTCCTTGGTGTAGCCATACGGGAACATCAGCATCTGGGAATAGGAGTGCAAGGCAATGTAGGTCTTGATCTGCTCCTTGCCCACATTGGCGCGTATGAATTCGATTACGCGCTGCGTTTCCAGCTCGCTTCCGGCGGAGGGTCCGGCAAAGTCGTAGCGCGTGGGGTCGCTGCTAGCACCAGCGCTGTTCCAGTGGTCGGGATAGTTCCTGTTCAGATCCACGCCGCGGCAGGTGCCAAACAACTGGCGGTTCTTGCGCCACATGCGGTCGTGCTCGAAGGTGTACTTGTAGCCATCGGGATTGACGCAGGGGAACACTATCCAGTTGAACTCCTGGGCCAGTCTCTGCACTTGCGGATCCTGGGAGGTGAGCAGCTCGTTGATTATGTAAGTGGCAGCGGCCGGGGCAATCCACTCCCTGGCGTGGATGCCACTCTCGATGAAGATGGCCTTGTTCTTGGGATTACTCGACACCTTGACGCCCTTTATGGCGTTTCCCTGCGTGCTGGTGCCCATGTCCAGGACAGTCAGTCGATCGGGGTACTTGGCGGCCATCTTATCCATCCACTCGTAGATGGTCTTCAGGTGGAAAAAGTGCTGCCAGTCAAGCTGCAAGGCATCAATGTCCTCTGGCTGAACTTCCTTTAGATTACGGTCGATCTTCTCTTGGAAGTTGTAGGTCTAAACGAAGTATCCAACCCATTAGTAATAGATTCCTTTAGGAGTAGTGAGTATGGCCTTACCAAGACGCGATGCTTCAATTTGTAGGTCTCCAGGAGATCGGCGAAATCCGCCACACGATGCGCCGCCACCAGAATCGACAGCTTCTGGCCAATCTCTCGGGCGTGGCCGATGAAGGTAAGACTGTCGCTCTGGTCCTCCAGCTTCTGAAACAGTGCGATCTGCTCCTCGTTCTCGAACTCCACGTTGTAGATGCGGTAGTTGTCGTAGCGGGCCTGGTCCGGCGGAGGAGGAGCTCCTACGCAGCCGGAATCGCCAGCCGCTGCCACCGGGCACGTGCCGATTTCCAGTTTAGTACCACTCGCAGCCATTGCAAGAATTGGAATGACTAACCACAGCGCTCCGATCTGCCAGGTTAGCATATTTATAATATATTTTCCACACCAAACGCTGGCCAGTTCTCGATTTTGTTTCTGTTTTTTGCCTGCCAAGAGAGCAAGTGAGAGGCGGCGAGAGCGGGAGAGCCACTCTGATACAGCCATCGTTATCAGCGGAGTGCAGAGAGGATTGGGTATGGTGGCGATGGGCAGGCAGCGGATGGCGGGCAGGACAGCCAAACCAGAAGTTGCTCAGACACAGCTGTGCGGGCTAATCCAGGGACTCGCGACTCGGATTTCCAGCGAGGCACATATGGTTTATGGCCTCCATAAAATGTTTGCAAGAAATATATCCCATTTCTATAATTATCGACCTTTAAGGTAATTTCAGTCAGGTATATTGTCCAGAATCAGGGTAGGTTTGCACTTCCACGGAAGTCTTTAGGTTGATTTTGGAGATACGAAACCGGTTTTATCTTAAACTTTAAAATTGTTTAATCTTATTTTTAAATAATTGTAGGGTTTTATAATTTGTATACGTTTTTAGGGTATGATAATTAATTTAAATTTTTATTTTTTTAATATCTGAATTTTAGTCAGAAGCTACTAAAGCAGTGAAGGAGTCATTTCCGACCCTATAAACCATATATATTCTTGATCAGCATTAACAGGCGAGTCATTTTGGCTATGCTGGAAGGAAAATAAAATTTCACAAATTTCTAAAGGGTTAAAGTTGTCCATAAATGTACGTGCGTTCTTACATATGAATCTAATTTCCTGAATTTTTATAGATACAACATGTACAAGTACAAGATACAAGTAATAGATATACAAGATAGATAGATATATGTACCACAAGATAGAAATACAAAATGCAAAAAAATTAATTTTAAACTTCGTGTATTTATTTAAATTTAAAATTTTTTAATGGTTTCCACAGTAAAATGGAATTTAGTTCATAAAATTCTAGAGGTTTCAAGCTTATAATGGCTTCTTTATGTAAATTTTGTATGAACAAAATTACATTATATATCTGCTTATATAATTTATAAAATTAATATAATTATGCAATTTGGGAAAATGATTTTTAAGTTAAAATAAATTCGAAAGATAATAAAATAAATCGATGGCGTAATAAAATCGAGGTTGCTTATTGTCGTTTCGTTTAGTGCAAGCCCAGGGGATTTAAAGACTACTTCTTCTTGCCTCGGCCCAGAGTGAGCATGTGGTTCCCGTTCCCATTAGACAGTTGCTGCTTACGCCGCTGCAGCTCCTGACACTCCTCCTCCAGCAGGCGACGCGCCTCCTCCAATTTGGTCTTCTCCTCCAGATGCTCCCGCTTGAGCTTCTCGAACTTGGTGTGCAGCTCCTTTTCGCTGTCCTTCAGCTCGTTCTCCTTCTGCTTAACCCGCTGCACGAACATCTGGCGCACCTCCTCCTCTTTGGCTTGCAGGGAGGCCAAGTGACCGGTGCGCTTCGACTCAAAGGTCTGCTGGAAGGACACGGGCTGATTGTTGCTATCCACGTCCACGAAACCCATCTGCTGCAGGCGCCGCTGCCGAAAGAGCTCATAGTGCCGCGTGTGGGTCAGTTCGCGCAGATCCTCCATATTTGTGCGAATAAGCATCTCGCGCAGCTTGACAAAGTCGCAGTGCGTCTCGTTCTCGATGTGTACGGATCCCCAGGGATACTGCCGAGCACGGACCAGCTTTCCAGCCACCTTCACAAACTCCGTGCTGCCCACGACAGCGAAAGGCAGCTCTCCGTTCATCGATTTGTTGGTATCAGCCACCGTCTCATCGTCCGTGGGAAACTGATAGATGCTCACTTTGTTGCGGCGCAGTTCATCCATTATCCGCTCTTTAAATCCAGCCAGCTCCGACTTGGATATGGTGTCCGCCTTGGCGATCACGGGAATGATGTTAACGCGCGTGTCAAGCTGCTTCATGCACGCCAAATCCATGGCCTTTAGTCCGTGCCCCGTGGGACAGATGAAGTAGAGGCAGGCATGGACGCGGCTGTCGTGAGCGCTGGCCATGGACCGCTGGATCTTGAGCTCCTCCTGCAGGTACGCCTCGAACTGGCAGTCGACGTACTCCACGAGCGCCTTGTAGCTGTCCGCCTTGTTGACCTGGTCGCCGTATCCAATCGTGTCACAGATGGTCAGCTTCAGCCGCACACTGCTCTCCTGCAGCTCATAGGTCTGAGCCTTTAGCTTCACATTGGGCAGGTTATGCGTACTAGGCGTGGCACCAAAGCTCGTGTTGAACAGGGTGTCCATCAGCGTGGACTTCCCCAGAGCCGTCTCCCCGATGCACAGGATGTTGAAACCAAAGCCGTTCTGCACGCTCTTGTTCACCAGTTGGTCCGGCAGCGTGTCGAATCCTACGTGCCCGCCCAGCTGGAGCTGCCGGGGTCCAGGAGTCGCTACCGCCGGTGTCTTATTTTCAGCCGTAATGTTGACCATTTCTCGTTAAGTTCTCTTCGAAATAAGGCTCTGTGTGTCAATGACGTTAGTCTTTATAGGGAGAAAACTGGTCTGCGTGGGTTCTAGAAAACTGCAGCTTTTCTTAATCACCCATTCGGGTTTTCCGGCATCTGCCCAGATAATGAGAGTTTAATGCGGCTGGTTTTCTACCTGTGCTCTGTTTTACCTGCCGGTTTAGTTTTGAACGATGTGCCTCGACAAGTCTATCGATAACAGATTACGATAAAAATATCTGAGATTAACAAGCAAACTTTTTTAATTGAAAAATTTAACATTTAATATAATTATTAAAAGTTTCATTGTTAAATCTGACAGAACAATAACAAATAAAATTAAACGAAAAAATCCAGTGACTAGCAATACGGCCACACTTGCACCACTAAATGTTATCGGTATCGGCATAGTTATCATTTCTCCTTTCAACACATACAGAATTTGCAAAGCCGCCGCAGAAAATTTTAATATTCGAGGTTTATCCACGAATTGTGTAGTTAAAGTAAACCCTAGCTAGTGCCAAAAGTAACAACAGTGGTAAGAGCACAAAGGGCGACCAGAAATGGCCCTTTTCGGACGTTATTACACGAGAAAGAGGTTTTTCTTTGTTGTCCGCGGCCGCCATTTTCTTTTCACTTGGCCGCCGCCGTTGCCGCTTGGCTGTAATTTTTCGCACTTTCACAACGCCATGGTTCAAATTATTGCAGAAGCCCCGTTTGCCAGAGGATTCCAGGCAGCACCACCCCGAGAAGAGCACCGGAAGAGCCGCCCATGAGTAGTCACCGAGACGGAGCCGGAGCCGATCGCATCACAGTCAAAATTCACAACATGAAGCGCAGCGCGTCGCGCTCCCCGGGCCCTGCCAGAAGCAGTATGTCGCGCAATTCGCGTAGCATGGGCCGGGGCTACGACAACGGGAGCGGTGTTCCGGGCGACTCCCCGGAGCGTATGTCGCCGGAGCGCATGCGACGCCGCCTAGACCGTTCACCCAGTCCACGTGGCCGGTACGGTTCCCCGCACCGGGAGCCCTACATGCGCGGGCCTCCACCGGCCGAGCGACCCGCCGGCTACAAGGTTCTGTGCGTAAGCGCTTTGCCGCCGAAGGCTCCGGATGAGTTCATCGAGGAGACGCTGTACCGTGAGTACAAGAAGTTTGGCGACTTTAGTGTGCGACTGTCCAACGATCTGGACGAAAGGGTAGCCTATGTGTGCTTCCGTACGCCCGAGGATGCTCGGGAGGCCAAGCACCACAAGCCGCGTCTTATTATCTACGACAAGATGGCTATTGTGGAGCCGGTATACAAGTCCACGACCAGGCCGGAGTACAGGTGGGAATTCTGTTAATAATCATCTTGATTAGTTAAACTCACCTCCTTATGTTTCAGACCCCGTGGCCACTCAATGTCTCCGCCGGACTACGAACGTTATCATTATTCACGATCGCCAATGGGTCCCGGAGTTCCCCTTGACCACCGTCGGCCACCGATCGATCCTTACGATCGGTACGGTCCGCCCCACATGCATCCCCATGCTGTGCACCCTCGGGACTACCGACCGCTGCATCACGACTATCCGCATCCGCCCCGCGGACCTCCGCTGCATCGCGGTCACCCGCACCATCTCGGCCACGGCCACGCGCCTCCCCATACGTACGCTCCGATGAGACCACTCGCACCACGCCCACATGCGCCATACGAGAAGCCAGAGAGCAAGAAGGACAAGTTCCCGAACTATCTGCACCACGTGCAGCCCGAGGATGACCCGCTCTCAACGCGCACGCTGTTCGCTGGCAATCTTGAGGTGACTATCGCCGACGACGAGCTGCGTCGCATCTTTGGCAAGTACGGTGTGGTGGATGATATCGATATCAAGCGGCCGCCACCTGGAACGGGCAATGCGTTCGCCTTTGTCCGCTACCAGAATCTGGACATGGCTCATCGGGCTAAAATCGAGTTGTCCGGCCAGTATATCGGCAAGTTCCAGTGCAAGATAGGCTACGGCAAGGTGACCCCGGCCACTCGCATGTGGATCGGTGGCTTGGGAGCATGGACATCAGTCACCCAGCTGGAGCGAGAATTCGACCGTTTCGGGGCCATCAAGAAGATTGAGTACCAGAAGGGCGAGCCGTACGCTTACATTCAGTATGAGACCGTGGAAGCGGCCACCTCGGCTGTGAAGGAGATGCGAGGATTCCCGCTGGGTGGACCAGAGAGGCGTCTGCGCACCGACTTCGCCGAGCTGCCGGGAACAACACCAGTATCACAGTTCAAGAGCTCCAAGCCACCGTATGACGAGAGTGCCCTGGAGTATCGCCGTCCGGAGTACGATCCATATTACGAGGAATCTACAGCGTATGCTCCAAGAGGTGGATATTCTCCATATCCGCCCAGAGGCGGCTACCGCGGTCGTGGTGGCTATCGCGGAAGAGGACGAGGAATGTACCATTACCACAACGATGTGCACAGGCCGCCACATCCCGGCTCCTTGAGTGGATCGTCTTCGTCGGTGCCTCCGCCAGGAGGAGCTGACGACGAATGGCGGCGTCCTCCCGGTGAATCCTATGACAGGGGAGCCCGCTCCAGCTCCCGGGAACCTGGTGTGGAACGGTCACGATCCCGATCACCCATGAAGCGAGCTCGCTCGCCCGGATCTGACTCTGACACATCTACTCGTCGCAATGACGCCCTAGGTTCGGCCAGCACAGTGCCGGAGGTGGCGCGCAAGTGCAGCACCGTGTGGACCGGAGCACTGATCCTCAAAAGCTCCCTCTTCCCGGCCAAATTCCATTTAACTGACGGCGACACGGACATCGTGGAGTCGCTAATGCGGGACGAGGAGGGCAAGCACAATCTGCGCATCACGCAGCGTCTTCGTCTGGATCCGCCCAAGCTGGATGATGTGCAGAAGCGAATTGCATCTTCGTCCTCGCATGCCATCTTCATGGGCCTGGCCGGGTCCACTGTGGACACCAATTGCGACGATGCCAGCGTTCAGACGCGACCGCTGAGGAATCTTGTCTCTTACCTCAAGCAAAAGGAGGCAGCTGGCGTCATCTCGCTGCTAAATAAGGAGACGGAGGCCACCGGCGTGCTGTACGCCTTTCCGCCCTGTGACTTTTCCACGGAGCTGCTGAAGCGCACGTGCCACAGCCTCACGGAAGAGGGCCTGAAGGAGGACCACCTGGTCATTGTAGTGGTGCGAGGCGGAACGGCCTAAAATGGTCGATGGCGAAAGGCAAGTGCTGGACAAACTGGAGGTAACGACTAGCCACAGTGCTCATGGGAAGCCTCTTGTCACACCTAACTATATAGCCTAGAAAACTTAGTCGTATCTTAGATGCTCCTATCAAGGCGAGGTGGATGCCGTTGGGGACGCGTACACGCCAGGGCCGTGTATGTGTGCGTCCTCTGCACACCCGCTTGCACACGCACACACACCACACGCTCACCACATACACACAAATGATGCACAAAGAGACACGAGCAGAACCGAGGAGACATCATCCACACACCTCATGAACCCTGACCCCCTTTATTAATTAATCATTAATTTCCGTTCTTTTTGCAGACAGGATCTCTCTTTATGGTTTTTATAGCAAGTTCTCGATGTGTTTAGTGACAGTGAAGTTTATATATATATTTATATACATGCTATATTTTATAAATGTGCTTAAAAAAGTTTTCTACAAGAACAAGTTTTTGAATTTGCATCAAATGTAAAATTTTTCCAATTTTTAACCATGTCAAAGTGTGCATCCGAGGATGATGAAAGACTCTCCTCAAAAAACCCTATTCAAGTGTCCGATCCTGACGTAACCAGTGCGAAATGATTTCGAAATGAAACAGTTTTTGTGTTGCTTAAAATTGATTTCATATTTTGAGTTGTGTTGTTTTGCCGCTGCCCCTGCCTGATCCTTGGCTTGTGACATAAAGTGCGCCCAAGTTAGTGGTCTGATTGTTCAGAGACGACGATGCAGACGCAAGTGATGACCGAGTTTGTTTGTTTTTGCAGTGCAGTTCCCACAATTCGGTGCAAAAAGTGTTGTTTGTATTTCTGGCCGAAACAGTCAGAAGCCGAACAGTCAGTCTCCCCTTATCCCGGGGGCTATCATCCAGTTGGTGTTCTCGTTTGGCATGATGTGGGTGCGCGAAATCGAAATCCAATCCGATCTATCTATCCGTATCCGTCTTCCATCCGAAGAGAGAACGTCGTGTAGCATTTGCTCCAAAATGTCTCTGCTGTTTGATTGGGTTTGGCAATTGTTACATTGGTTTTCTTGTGGCTGCTCTCAACAGAATATAATAATGGTGTTTTGTTTATAATTTATGCGACATTTATGTTTCTGTGAGTTCAAGTGTCATTCCACGGACCGAACACGATGATGATGATGAATCCGAGTAGTTGGCAAGTGCATGTGCTGTGTCTGCGTGTGTTCTCAAATAATATACTATTTATATATATCCAATATAACCAATCGTAAATCTGTAGTAATAACGATCAAAGGCAGTTCATTTACCCAACTAGATAGAAGTTCGATGTCACAGTATAATCTATGCCTCAACCAATATTATAAAAAACAATTATACATCTAATTAAAAATAAAATAAATAAAAACTACCCAATGTGTGTTCAAAGATCTGGTGCCCAAAAAAATGTGATTTATAGTGCCAAGTATCAAGTGCAATCCGAGAACAAAGTGAAACCATCCTCCCGGAGGCAAAGAAGCAGCCAGGTAATCCCATCCCAGCATCCCCCATGAACTCTGCACCCATGTTAACATTAACTTAAATTTTAATAACAACTAGAAGACACCAGGAGTTGCCCGTTCTCAATCGTAGTACAGGTAAAAAGTGGTGCAGACTGCGAAGTAGGACGGCCTCTCCACCCTGTAGGTCACGAATCCGTCCTTCTCGGCATCCCACAAGAAGTTGACCATGGAATAGAGGCCCTGCATCAGAAATTCGCCTACGGTGACCAGCACTATGTAGCGATATCTGGGTTTTGGGAAGGTTAAATAAGGAAGACTTATGTTTGTGTAATCCATTCCCATCCTCACCTGTCGTAGTTGTTGAGCTTGATACGGTTTTTGATCTCCTCGCTGACTTGCGCCGCCATGTGCAGAGAGTGCTTGGGATGGAACATGTACTCCTCGTTGTAGTGTCTGTTCATCACCGCCTTGATGATGTTCTCTACGCGCTCCTTGTTCAGCGGATTCTTAGACTCCAGGCGGTACGTGGGCATATATCGCATTGTGGGCTACACAAAACACAACTTAAATCAAGCACATGCCGGGAGCAGCAACTACTTACCTTGGCGACCGGGGCAGCACCCATGCCCATGGGAGCCGCCACGCCCATATGCGACTTGGTCAGGGATCCGCGCTGGCTGTTGCTCAGCTGCTTCTGCATGGTGGCGAAATGGAAAGGAAACCAAGTGTGGCTTTTAGTAGTTAGTGGGCATGGATGGGATATTCGTGACTTGGCCAATTTCCCAGCCAGGCGCATGCATTGCCATGTTCACATTTCGTTACATGCATCAATTCATTAAAAAGACATCAAGCATTAATGTCAAAATCAATCTGGTACCTTCTCACGCTCCTGGCCGAGGCACAGAGTCACCAGGCCCGACCAGTTCTTTGCCGCGGCGGCTGCCATGTCGTTCGAGGTTCGACGTTCGAATTTATTGAAATGGAGTCGGGTCGAGTGCGTCGCGGTTAGCCATAAAACCACAAATGATTATGCCATTAAGCCATTGCCTGCCACCGGATTGCCTGACGGACCTGTCGCCGTGGCAATCCGTGGCCATTGTTGAATCAATAGTTGGCCAAATTATGCGCCAGTTGGCAGCCGAACTTACCTCGCCCTTGGCCGCCTTATCCTTTCCCTCGGCCGCCGATTTGTCCTTCTTCTCCTTCTTACCCTTGCCCGGTTCCGCTTCCTTAGCCGGAGCCACGACGGGCGCCATCTCCTTGCTCCTTCGCTCCTCCGGCGAGTCAGCCATGATCAAAGTGTTTTTTGAACAGAAATTATTTTCAGAACGTGGCTGCCCCCAGAAAACTTGGCTATCAAACTGAAAGGAGAGCCCGCTGGGATTGACATTGAATCGAAGACAGTCTTTACAACGGCAATTAGTTTACACTTTATTTGGTTTGCAATATGGTGTGTGTGTGTGGGGACAATGTTTCCTTTGCATTTCAGATCCGTTTCCAGTTTCCGTTTAAAGTATATCCAAACACTTGCAGTCAGACGATAGACAATAAAACACACACGTACCAAGTATTACGTTATTTCTGGGTGCTCAAACATCAATTACATATATATACACATATTCAAATACAAATATACCTCGATACATGCGCATAATTCAGATTCGGACACCTAGTAAATTGTCTATATAAAAAGGGAAAACAATACAACAGTGCAAACTCTCTTGGCCACATATCCTACTCCTCCTTGTCTTCTTTGTCTCTGTTGCTTTGTTGCTTGAACTAGTTGTGTTGTTGAGTCCAGGACTCCCGAGTATGTATTTGAGTGTTTTAAAAACATTCGTGGCTCTTCGAAATACAAAATACAAATACAATATATATGTATAAACTCAAAAACTCAGTGTTACAGCTACTAAGATGGGCGATAAAAAACCCGCGCACTGGTTGAGGATAGCACAACACCGAGGAACAGTTGCTTAGACATCTAACATCCATGTACGATATTTACTTATAAAAGAATAGCATCTCCTTTCCGTTCTCGTGCAAATTTTGGTGCAGACTTATATGGTATGTAAATATTGGAAAGTACTAATTTCCCTGTCTGTCGTTTCGTTTTTTGTTTCTCAGTTTTAGCTTTAGTTTTAGTTTCCCTCGTTTTTGTTAGATATTCGTACCAAAGTTAGTTTCAGTCGTGTAGTGGACACATAGGTAAAGCTTTAGTTGCGACCCGGCGTCTGTTTGCAAATGCAAAGACCTTGTAATAAAAAGATGAGTAACGCCAAACGATTGTTTACTTTTGCAATATTTCAGAACTCTTTTAAAGTTTTGTTTAAAAGGCCAGAGAAAGATATAGAGGGGTTTACTAGCTGGAAAAAGATTCTCAAAGCATCGATTGTTTTCATTATCTTAGAAAATAAAATGGATTAAAACGAAAACAGAATTGTTTATTTTTAAATTTAAAACAATCTTATAAAAAAACAAAAATTCTATGAATTAAATAAAGAAAAAAATAAAGGTTCAATGACATTAAAAAAATTTATATAAAACACAAAATAATAATAAAATCCATTAATCACTGGTTTCTGCAAGCAAAAACTAGCTTATTTATAGGTACATCGATTGTTTCAAAACAGAATCAATGCATCAAACGAAATAGAAAGAATTAATGTTTAGCTTTAGAGCCAGTCACTCTTTGGCAATTCAAAATGTATAGGCGTTATGCTTCTTGTTATTTTAGGGTCTTTGGCAAATGTCGTGTGGCCTGTAGCTCGTACATATACATATACATAGATATAGACACATTCCGATAAATCGTATGCTATGTATGTATATAGTGGACACGTATAAGATGCAATAATTATAATCAGTGGGTTTCGTTAGTACATATATAGTAATTGCTGGATTGTTTTTCTTTTTTGGGTATATGCGCTATATTCTGCCTCTGCTTCTGCTTCTGCGGTTTTTTGAGTCTCAAATATGCCTCTAAAAATGTAGCTTTTGGAATTCGATTAGTTTCGAGTTGGTTTTTTTGTGTTTTCCTGATGGCACCGTGTTATTTCATAACGCCACATTTGGTCCGAAAAGTTTTTTTTTTTACGTTTATAAATCTCTTAGTCGTTGGAGCGCACCTTGCGCAGCGATCCGCGGTTAAACTTGCAGATGGACTCCAGCAAAGCCGAACGGGTCAGCTCGTCGCCCTCTCCATCGCCATCGCCGGCCTCCGCGTCCTCCGCCAGCATGTTCGGTGTGGAAGATTGCCGCTCCACGGGTGCTCCACTCGCCAGCGGAGCCGGAGTAAGCGGTGGGGCTGAAAGGTAAAAGACAGAAACAAAAGTGAGACCGGGTGAGTTCCGGGGCTGGAAGGCCAACAAACTACTGATTTGAAGCTGTGAACGACAGATAACTACATTTGAGGCCGGCCAGTGTGGGCTCCTCGGGAGTGCTGTCGGAGCGGTTGAAGGAGTCGGCCGCACTTAACCCTACACCCAGGACCGTGCTGGAGGAGGAAGCTGCTGTTGCTGCCGCCGATGCAGTGGCAGCCACAAGCGACAAGCGTCCATTGTTTGTTTGGAGTGATACTTGCTGCTTTAGCTTCGACTGTTTGTGCTCTAGTTTCTAGACGTAAGCATCGATTCAAATAAACGAAAGAAAGAGAAACCAAAAAAGTGTCGTTAAGTTGCTGTGTGGAAGGGTAGGCAAGATCTACGTGGGGATTGGGGGGGAGGTTGGGTAACTAACTGCTTTCTGCTTGGACTTGCGCTTTTCCTCCTCGGAGCTCATCAGCTCCTGGACGCGCACGATGCGCTTTTGGTTCTTCACCGACTTCTGCTCATCCCGCAGACGATTCTCGCTCTTGAGAGCCGCCTGCTTCAGCAGCTCCTTGGCGTTCAGGGACAGCTTAAAGTAGGGCTTCTCCGCATTGGCGGCCCCAGCGCCCTCCGTTGAGGCATATTGCGTGAAGAATCTGTGACCCAGCAGCTGCTCCAGCGTGGGAAGGCCGGCCTTGCAGGCCTCCTTCGACAAAATGCTCTCCAGCAGGCATTCTACAAAGGTGAAACGTTCACAATTCTGAATTAAAATCAAAGCAGTTCTCGAACTCACTCAAGGCCTCTGGACATTCCGTTATCTGTCGCACAACGGACTCCTGCAGCGGATAGCCCATGGTCATTTCGAACAGGACATGCCCAAAGCAGTAGACATCAACCGTCTCCATGGCATGGATCTTACTGTGCTGCACAAAGAATGGCCTGTAGAACGCTGGGACGCCCACAAGGTAATTCTCAATGTCCAAAAGCTTTACGCAATCGTCCACTATGACTATGTTTCCGGAATGAAGGTGACCTTTGAATGAAAAGCCCAACTTTTAGTTTGGAAAATCTAGAATAAGGTGATTTAGAAGCTTACCATAGGCGTACCCCTTGGAATGCAAAAATATGAGAGCCTCTAGGATCTGCTTGCCATAGGTGGCCACCTGTTTCATGGAGAGTGCGGTGCGTCCCTTTGGATTGCCATATTTGCTGAGAAAGGGATTCTTTGGCGTGGCCATGCACAGTACATCCTTCAAGGTGCCGTGCTTGTGGAATCTGTGGGGACATTAAACCATTTAGCGGAGTTTCCTATGGATATTAAGACTCACTTCCTGATCACAAGGCAACCGCTCTCCGTGTGGCCGGCAAAGATGACGGGCTCGATGTGCGGATGCTGCAAACCCATCAGGCTCTTTAGTATCCCACTGATTTCCTTCTCGTCGACAAACTTATCCGGCCCGTATTCCAACCATTCGGCCACTACCTCTGCACCCGGATCAAGGGTGCCGGCATCGATGGAGTGGCCGCTGCCATTGCTGCTGCTGCCGGAGGCGAAATGCTTGCTCTGGTGCGTCTGGGAGCCGCTCTTGACCAGCTGCTTGTGGCTGCTGCTCTTCTCCGGTGGCTTGGGCGTCACCTTGAAGTAGTGCTTCCTGAGACGCCAGCCTATGGCGCCCATGGTTCCGCCCAAAGCCCACGCGGCATCTGATCGCAGGCAGAGCAAGGCGTTCTGCACGGCATGGTCTGTGGAGGTGAAAAATTGAAGAAAATTATAGAGAATCCCAAGCAGCAGAGAGAGATGAACGCACCGTGAAAGGACTGCGAGTAACTCTCGGGATCGACGAAGCGCTTGGCTGGCAGCGATGAGGCCAGTATGGGATTCATTAGTACGGCGTTTATGTACACTTGCAGGGCTTGCTTCCGTTCAGCTACGAAATCCGGACGCATGTTACCAAAGATGCGCTTGCGAGGCAGCGGCAGCTCGATGCCGGAGATCCGGAGACACTTGTCCAGCCGGTCGAAGTCATTGTAGCGGCGCAGAACGTTCCACGAGTTCTCCCTGCTGGTGCCCCTCCACACGCGCAGCAGGTATTCCTGCATTAGACACAAACAAACACAAATACATATGTACATGCACGCATACAGACACCGACCAAATGCATGAAATCATCATCAACAATTATTGATTTTTCGCTTGGGTCAGCAGCAGCAGGAGCTCTAATACCCTTTTCTACGTACCGTATGTCCGTCGACCTCCTCGACGGCGGTTATCTCACAGCTCAGCGTTTGGGTGTCATCAATTGGCAATTTCCGTTCATATCTGCTCGCAAATATGGCCATTGGATTCCTTTGGATACATTTTCACTGATTGGCTCTCGATAAATGTGTGTACATATGTATGTGTGGGTCTCGCTTTGTCCCCACCCTTTTGGACGCGTGGCCGGAGTGTTGCGGTGACGCACAGGCTGATTTTGAGTTCCTCGCCCTAGCACTGATAATTTAACACACAAAGATTGTCTTGTTTGCTCTGTACTTTTGTTTTTTCGCTTCGAGACCCAATTGGACCCGCACCAGAAATATTTTTTCACTGTTTACTTATAATCGTTAAACCAGTGTTGCACAGCTTTGCGTTTTTCTTACTTCTACGTTTGTCAACACTGGCATAAGTTGACTTTTTTAATCAGCGTTTTAAAAGCTAAATTTTCTTGCTGTTTATAATTAGAATTATGTCTTCTATTTTGTATACTTTGCAGACTTTTAAATGATATGTGACAAGGTGTTTCGTTTTCCTGAAATGTAGACAAAACCAACACAAGTTATTACACACCTGCTCCCAGATTTAGCTTGAAATCGCTACATGCGCAGCACTGCCGCGGCCCGATTCGCGAGTTATCGATAACAGGGATGAGCTTGCGTTGTTGTTCTTAGATAGTGCGAAATAAATTGGGAATACATTGAACTCGGCCGAAAACTGTGCAAATCCAACATGGGCATCTCGACGGCGATCCTGCGCAACCAGCTGATGGGCCTGAACAACTTTCCCGGCACGCACAAGGACCAGGCGGACAAGTACCGTCAGCTGCTGAAGACGGTGCTCGCAAACACCGGCCAGGAGCTGATTGACGGCCTGCGGCTGTTTGTGGAAGCGATTGTGAACGAGCACGTCAGCTTAGTGATCTCGCGTCAGATCCTCAACGATGTGGGCGTTGAGCTAAGCAAGCTGCCCGACGACCTCTCCAAACAGCTCTCCCACTTCACCCTGGAGAAGGTCCATCCGCGTGTGATCTCGTTCGAGGAGCAGGTGGCCGGCATTCGGTTCCACCTGGCCAATATCTACGAGCGCAACCAGCAGTGGCGCGAGGCAGCCACGGTACTAGTGGGCATTCCCCTGGAGACGGGCCAGAAGCAGTATTCCGTGGAGTGCAAGCTGGGCACCTATCTGAAGATCGCCCGTCTCTACCTGGAGGACAACGACTCGGTGCAGGCCGAGCTGTTCATCAATCGCGCCTCGCTGCTGCAGGCCGAGACCAACTCCGAGGAGCTGCAAGTGAGTCCCATCCTTTCAGTCAGAGTATGAACTGTTCATCATCATCATCATCATTTAGGTTCTCTACAAAGTCTGCTATGCCCGTGTCCTCGATTACCGGCGCAAATTCATAGAGGCCGCTCAGCGCTATAACGAGCTCTCCTACCGCAAGATCGTTGACCAGGGCGAACGCATGACGGCGCTAAAGAAGGCTCTAATCTGTACAGTTCTCGCCTCTGCCGGCCAACAGCGCTCCCGCATGCTGGCCACCCTCTTCAAGGACGAGCGCTGCCAGCATCTGCCGGCCTATGGTATCCTAGAGAAGATGTACTTGGAGCGCATCATTCGGCGCTCTGAGCTGCAAGAATTCGAGGCCCTGCTGCAGGACCATCAGAAGGCGGCCACGCCCGACGGCTCCTCGATCCTGGACCGGGCCGTCTTTGAGCACAACCTGCTGTCGGCCAGCAAGCTGTACAACAACATCACCTTCGAAGAACTGGGCGCCCTGCTGGACATACCCGCTGTGAAGGCGGAGAAGATTGCCTCCCAGATGATCACCGAGGGCCGCATGAATGGACACATTGACCAGATCTCGGGCATCGTACACTTTGAGAACCGGGAACTCCTGCCGCAGTGGGACAGGCAAATACAGTCGCTGTGCTATCAAGTAAATTCCATCATCGAGAAGATAAGTGTGGCCGAGCCCGATTGGCTGGATAACCTGAACTGAACCCGGCTAAGCCTTGACTACCCCATCCATCTCTGCTCCCATCATCGTCATCACCTTCACCGTCGTCATGAGAAAAAACAGCAAATAGAAGCGCAGCAAATCGGATATTAGCCGACGCCCTGCGTCTGTGTTA
This sequence comes from Drosophila ogumai, assembly GCA_018904815.1. Lineage (NCBI taxonomy): Eukaryota > Metazoa > Arthropoda > Insecta > Diptera > Drosophilidae > Drosophila > Drosophila ogumai. The sequence goes on along the minus strand of JAEIIJ010009830.1, from coordinate 25,655 downwards.
ATTTTTAATTTATATAAAAAATAAATAAAATTATGTACATTATCGATTATCGATCCTGTGGAACCAAAAGAATACACAACAAGAGAACACAACCTGGCAGACAGTGCTTTTTTTTGGAAAAATGTATTGTATATTTTCAGTAACTCGTATAATTCAAAAAGCTCTGTGTGTACAAAGGACGTTTGTTCTTAGACAACTAATGGAATGACTTTAGCATTCGGGGGATACATACATACTCGAATATATGTACACGATAAGACTACATCCGGGGGCCAAGGATCTACCCATTCCTACAATCCTAACTCCAATCATCATACATAACTAGATTTAGGCTAAACAATTTCAACTAAACAAAATGCACATCATGCAGGGGGGATGGATATGGGATGAACTTAGAGGGGGGAAATGAACTTAGAACCTAGCGTAGAATCATCCCTGGTTATTGCTGGACGAGGAGGTCTCCTCGTTCAGCTGCATCTGCGCCAGTGTGCGTACGACTACGCCCCGGTTGACGGGCGTCAGGCCCTGGCAGAGACCCACCACAGCGTCCAGCGCTACGTCGGGGCAGTCCTATAGATAACACAAAGAAAAATGTCACTAAACATTTAACCCAAAGTTAGATCACTACTTTACCTCGAGCATTTTCGAAATGGTGGAAATAATGGCATCTCGCCTCACGGAGTTTACGTTGCGGGAAACAATAGACTCGGCATTGCTCTGCTCCTCATACCAGGCCACCATTTCCTCGTTCTTGTCCCACACATAAGACTGAAAAAGAATTGCAAGTTATATTTATATCTTTAGTTTAATCTTTAGTGAGTCTTACCTCTGTGGCTCCCTTCTCCTCCACCAGCCAGCGTCGCAGCATCTGCTTGGCCTGGCCAACGGACAGATTGTCCTGGGCCCGCAGAATCTTCTTGATGTAGGCATCCTCCAGCAGCAGACGTCGCAGGCGCCAGTAGAGCCAGCGGCGGGAATCGCGCCAGGGCACAATCTCGCTGATGCACTCCTTCTCCAGCATCCGCTCGGGAGTATCGTGCAGGTCGGCAAAGTGAACGGCCACCGTGTGATAGACATGCATCAGCATGGCCAAACGAGCCTTGATCTTCTCATCCACCTGGGCGGACTTGACCTTGTCGCCAGAAGCCACTGCCTCATCGAACTCCTTCTTAAGCTGTTAACAAGAAAAAAATGTAATCAAAAATGTTATTACTATAATTAATGGCATTAAAACTTACCGCAATGGTGGTGGCGTCCAGGCGATGTATCGTCTTGACCAGATCCTTCTCTTTGTACTTAATCTCCACAATGCCCTCCGGCTCCAGCACTCCTCCCCTTGCCTCCGGATCGGCATAGGTTTCCATGTAGCGCGGGTTGATCAGCGAGTCCAGCACAGCCCAGGCACCACCTCGTAGCTCTGCGTTGGGCGGCAGGTAGATCAACACCGGCTTCTTGTACTCCCGTAATCCATCGACGATGTAGGCACCAAACTTGACAATCTGCTCATACATGTCCTTCATGCCGCCGGAGAAGCCTCTCCAGTTGGCAAACACAATCAGGGGCAGCTCCTCCCGGCCAAAGTCCTTAATGGCCTGCGCCGTTTTGTACGAGGAATCCGGATACCACACCTGACCCGCCTGCTGCAGGGTCTTGGCCTCCGAGTCGAGATTGGCAGGATCGGCGGGCATCTCCACCTCCACCGTGCGCGTCTCCACAGCAATTACACCAACGGGCACACCGCCGAGACGGGCACGTCCAGTGACCACTGTCTTGGCCCACGGCGCCATGATTTCGCTCCACGAATCCCGATCAAAGAATCCGTTCTCCCAATCGTTGGCATTCGAGGGATTGACGCGGCCGCCTAGCATCCAGCGGGGATCGTACGGCGACTTGGTGGGCATGAAGTCCACGGGCCGATCGATGCGATCGCTGGGCAGAATGATGGGCAGGTCGCAGCCAATGTAGGCGGGGATATACGAGAGCCAGTCGAGGATGGTGTAGACACCGTCCAGATCGATGGCCTCCGTTTTGTGGGTGACGCCGTTGTTGAACATGATTTGGGTGCCGCCCAGTTGGTTGTTTGAGGCGTATACCTTGCGTCCAAGCAGCTAAAAAATGGGTAAGGATGTATACACTCAAAAAAATCTATTAAGGGTTTATTTTTCCGCAGCTTACCTTGTTGAGCGCGGCATAACCCGTGAGTATAATGTGCGAGTTGTCAATCTGGATGACACGCTGGCCCAGACGCACCACATAGGAGCCAATACCGATGGTCCGGCATGTGACCATGGCAATGGTGACAATCTCCTCGTAAGCCTGCGACGTCTCGCCGGCAATGAGGCCAGCATAACGCAAGTTCTCCACGCCGAGACCATCATCCTTGCCTATGATATCGGTAATCTTGTATCGCTGCTCTCCCTCGTCCTCGATTAGAATGGCACGCACCGAGTTCAGGTTGGCCACCTGGGCGTAGTCCTCGGTGGTCAGGTAAAGGTACTTGAAGCCCTTGTCTGGCTCCTCGGGATCCTCCCATGCGATCTTGAACATGGCCTTCACCTCCTCCGCGAGACCAATGCGAGCTCCACTGTTTACGGAGATGTAAATCTGGAGGAGAATGGGGGACTTGTAAGTCTTGAATGTGATTAAACCAAGAAATATATTTACCCTGGGAACTTTACGTTCGCGAGCCAGCTGGGAGGCCTTGGCGAAGAGCACGTCCTCCTTGATGCCAAAGGAACCAATCAGGTAGGTCAGGTCATTGGCTATGACAATGATCTCACGGCCATTTGGATACTCTGGAGTGGCCAAAACAATGCGCCAAGCCACCATGCCGCACTGGAAGAAAAAAAAAAAATTAATATAAAAGCTTATAGGACCTCCTGAAAGCCAAACCCACATTGTTTTCACCCGGCAGCCGCTGCATCTCCACCAGACTGTCACCCTCGAGCACCAGTTCCTTGCACTCGATCAGGATCTTGTCGGGAATGCGTATATCCACTGTGGGCCGGGCCTTGGAGAACTCCTTCCAGTGCCGCTCGGTCATCTGGCGGAACATGTCGGGCACATCGTACACATAGGTGGTGCCATTGGACTGCGCCTGGAAGCGTTTCTGCTGCAGGAAGTCTTTGGTCATGTAGGGCGTGGAGATGGGGTGGCCATGCAGGGATCCCTGCTTCTCTCCATACGCCTTAAACTTGATCTGCAGGGGGAGAAATTAAAAAGAGTCCCCAAGGAGAGAGGGTTATTAAGATACTTACAATGCCCGTCTCCGGCTCCGTCTGCTCCGTGTACATGGAGATGTCAAGGAAGTAGCCCGAGTCATTGGCTATGCACAGTCGCACTGCCTGGGTGGGTGACTGCGGCGACTGGCGGATAACCATCTTCAGCTCCGCCTGCAGCACGCGCAGCTTCCACAGACGCGGACCGTAGCGCATGATCATCTTGGTCACAGACTCCTCAATCTTGGCCGGGTCCATGATGACGGTGGGCACAAAGTTCAGGAAAATGTGGTTGCAATCAGTGCGCTTAGCGTGCGGGTGCGAGAAGGCCACCTCCAGCTCATCCATAGCCTCCAACAGGACTCGCTCGCCCTCGTTCTGCAGATACTCGAACGAGGCCTCCTTGGTGATCAGGTCCGAGTGGCGGATAATCGAGCGGATGAAGAAGCGGTAGTCCGTGACCTCCTGACCCTTAGACACCTTGGCCTTGCCCAGGTACAGGTGCATCTTCTGGTTGGCCGTGGGCAGAGCCTCCAAATCATACGTCTTCATGCGATTCAGTTCCAAATGGAAGGCCGATGCCGGCTCCAGATGCCTATAGATACGATCCTCCGTGAAGTTGTCCCGGGCACGATATGTAAAGAACTTGGGGAACTGGCGCTTCTTCAGCGCAGCGAAGGTAATCCTACGAATTCGGCGCTGGAAGAGCTCCTCGTTGTGCTCCTGACAGTAGTTGCCAAAGATCTGGGCCATCTGCAGGTCATCCATCTCCCCCGTTTCCCTCACGGCCACGCTCACAATGTGAATGGGTTCCGTGGACTTGGCCTCCTCGGCTGCATTGGCTCGGGTCACGGGATCCGACAGCGACACATTAATCGAGGTGCTGTGCCGGCTGTCCGAGATGGAATCAGCCGCCTCCACGGCCTCCAAAACCTTGGCATTGACCATGGCCGGCGACACAAAGTCCTCGAGCAGATCCAGAATCTCATCCGAGTACATCTCAAAGTGCTCGAAGGAGTCAAAGGCAGCTATGGCACCAGTGCGCACGAAGGAGCTGCCCAGAGTCTCGGCTGCCGCATGGTCCAGGCCCTCCGGCGACGACATGCGCGAGAAGAGCCTGTTGGGATGGGCGGTGGGTAGCAGGAACTGGAAGTGCACCAGCGGCAGGCCGCCGGAGAGCTCCAGATGCTGCAGGCAGGTCAGCTCGTAGGAGGTGTAGGCTCTCCTCACATAGACCTCCAGGGCGGCATTGCACACAGCCCTGTTTGAGTGGTAAAAGAAGTCGTGCAGGATGTCAAAGATCGAGGTCTCCGACAGGATCAGGCGCTGCAGGTTCTCCGGATGGAAATCATGGCCGTACATGTCCACGGCCGACAGGAAGATCGACTCCATCTGGTTGTGCCTTAACTCGTAGGCCGGCTGGTGGGCGGCAATCAGCACCTGGCGGGATCGCAGCGCCACCCTCGAGTGCTCGGCTCGGTTGAGGGAGGTCAGCTCGCTCAGCGTGTTGGCCAGCTCGTCCGTAAGACCCGGCTCGTTGGCCCACAGATGGTCGATGAGCAGCGTGACCAGCAGATTCTTCTTGGCCACCTGCGAGTGCGAGAATATGGTGTTGACCACCGTCTGCATGTCGTCCTTGTTGTGCTCCCGCACCAGGCCCACGCACTTGTCGTAGTGTCCGTGCTGGAACTGCGACTCCACGTCGTAGTACTGGCGCAGCAGCTCGTGCACGGCGGCCTTCATCCTACCGCGAATGCCGTTGCGGTACCGCTGGACCAGCTGGACAATGCTCTGAGTGGTCAGGAAGAAGACATCCCGGTCCGAGCGCTTCTGCAGCGTGGCCGCGTGGCTGTCGATCACGCTGGCGATCTGCTGCGACGGGAACTGGGCCAGCACACTGGTTATGTTCCGCTCGTACAGGGTCATCAGCTTGCGGATCTTCTTCTCCACGGAGATAGGGATGCGTCCCGAAATGGAGGCGATCACCTCCTGCAACTCCAGCAGCGGCAGCGAGGGATCCCGCAGGCTCTGCATGAAGCGCTCGATGATGTCCCTCAGCCGCTGGGCATTGAAGGGTTCGGGCAGGCAATAGCCAGCCAGGGTGTTCTCTAGGATGCTCTTGTAGGTGTTGTGCACGCGGTTTAGCTTCTCGGGGACAGGAGCATTCTCCGGCTGGGGGAATTGACCCTTGCAGGGCTGCGCCTTGGTTACCAGCGAGGGATCGTCCAGCTCCAAGTGGCCCAGCAGAGATCCGGCATCCAAAACAGCTCCTGGCCGGCGCACAAACGTTACCGTGCCCGCCTCCTGCGAGGTCAGGGTCATCACCATTTTCATCACCTCGATTTCGGCATAGGCCTGGCCCTTCGCCACATGGGCGCCATCCTCCACAATGAGATTGATGAGCTTGCCGGCAGAGGGACTGCGCAGCAGCGATGGATCGTTCTCCTTCTCGAACACACAAGTCTGGTTGCCAATGACAATGCGGTAGCGGTCCACCTCCTCCTTCATGTACGTGGTGTAGGAGGCGCCCTCGAGGGAGATGAGCAGGCCGCCGTCCGAAAGACGGTGCACTTCGATCTCCTTGAACGAGCTGTTCATCAGCAGGAAGTACGAGTTGGCACCGCTCTTGGCCGCCTGGACCTTGTAGCGAATGCCATCGTTGATCAGCTCCACGTCCACCACGTTCGTCAGCGTGTTGGCCGCCTGGATCTGGCCCTTCTCCAGCGAGGTCTGGAAGCTGGAGAAGCTCTCGGTTATCTGGCGATCGGCAATGTGCAGGGATCCGCACATCACGCCCAGCAGGATGTCCGGCTTCTCGGACTGCACGCGTTCGGCTATCAAGGCGTCCAGCCAGGCGGTGTCGATGCTGTTGTCCAGAAACCGATTCGTCTCCAGCAGGGTGATCAGGTACTCAACCGTGGTACGGAAGTCGCCACGAATGGACAGCTCCTTTAGCGCAATCACAAGGTTCTCGCGCGCCTGCTGCCGATTCTCGCCCCAGGAGAAGCAATGTCCGAACTGCGAGTCCGCGAACTCGTGGAGTCCGCCGCTGGCGGCCACACTGAAGTAGCCCCAGACGTTCTTGCTGGACCGGAAATTCAGCTCCTGCACGGTGCCCGAGCTGGGCTTGAAGCCCTCGTCGGGATTCTCGGAGGTGATGCGGGCGGCGATCACATGGCCAGAGGGACGCGGCTTGTTTGGCGGATTCTCAAAGTCAATAACAGATGAGCCCCATGGCGACTCGCCGTACAGGAGACGGATGTCCTTGAGCCGATAGAGGGGAATACCCATGCCAATCTGCAGCTGGCAGGCGGGCAGATTCACATCAGCCACCATCTCCGTGCAAGGATGCTCCACCTGCAGACGGGGATTCAGCTCGAGGAAGAAGTAACGACCCTCGGGATCGTACAGATACTCCACCGTGCCGGCGCTCACGTAGCCTACCATCTTGGCCAGACGCACCGCTGCCTTCTCCATGTCCTCGAACACCTCCGGCTGGGCCACAATGGCGGGTGCTTCCTCGATAATCTTTTGATGGCGACGCTGGATGGAGCAGTCACGGCCGAACAAGCTGATGGCATTGCCATACTGATCCGCCAGCAGCTGCACCTCCAAGTGCCGGGCTCCCCGGGCCAGCTTCATCACGAAGATGGGTGAGCCGGGCACCTCCGCCTGGACTTGCCGGAACAGGGCGGGGAACTCCTCGGCGGTGTCCACGCGACGAATTCCCTTGCCGCCACCGCCCTCAGAGGCCTTGATCATCACCGGAAAGCCTGTAATAAGAGGAATTCATTAATAAAACTTCATGAATAATGGATCTCCTGATCTTTCTGCTGGGTTTTCACTTACCAATCTTGTTAACAGCTGCCAGGCCTTGCTCCACATTGGTCACACAGCCGCGGGCGAACAGCTCGCTGGATATTTTGATCTTCTTGCCGCTGTACTGAGCCTTTAGCTCCGAACCAGACCAGGGCAGCGTCGGTATATCGGCTGTTTGGGCCACAATCGAGGAGGCCACCTTGTCGCCAAGCGCCCACATGGCACGCTCCGGCGGGCCAAGGAACACCAAGCCCTCCTTGTTCAGCAGCTCCGGCAATTTGGGGTTCTCGGAAGCATGACCCCAGCCAGCCCAGACGGCCTGAAATTGTCAGAAATCAGAAAATTGGTTCACAATCAGTTTATGTTAATTCAATAAGTCAAGACCCAAGGACACTGGAGTGGTAGTGGGAGCGGAGTGGAGCGGTAACAATTATGGAGCTTTATGGCTGGGTAAAAATCAATTGTGACGTCATTGCCGCGGATAGCAAAACAAAATAGATAATTCACACTGGGCAACAAGGTGTCTGTCTTAACGTTTGCTAATTAACCTCAGCGACCTTCTCTACCTTTTGTACTTATAATGGAAAGTAAACACCGAAGAGTGAATTTCCACTACGATGTAATTGTTTGAAATGCATATAAATCGGAGTTACGTGTACTTTAGGTTCAGGTTGTTACGGCGAGGGGGAGCACCTTGATCAGGAAAATAGATTACAGGTGTGTGGGGTTTGTTTTGAAAAGAATACTTGGAAGGCAATTTCTAGATTTATAATTGCAACCTCTCCAAAGATAGCTACTTGAAAAAGGTTTTTACAATGTCTACAAGGGACCAGTAATCATTATAAGTTATATTATCAAACAAATAACAAATAAATAAGATGAGTGTATATGTGTAAGTAAAAAATTGGGCTCCGTTAACGACTCATTAAGGATATCTACAAAGTACACTTTAAATATTCAACAAACTTTGTTGCTTTCCGGTGGAACGTTTTACGTACTATCTTAACATTTTTTTAAACCAATCGACACGTAGAATAATCATTAACAAGTGTAAAAGTAAGGACCTTCATTAAAAAAAACATTTAAATTGCTAACGAGTGTCGGTGCTAAAACATACAGATAAAGTAAGCGATAGCATTACGTACATATATCTTTAAATATATATTATACGATATGCAATTTCGACAATTAGGCAGGGCAGACACAGATACAGAGTGTAACAGTGTCATAAATAACCAGGCCCTAGACTATTTCGCGCTCTTTGTTGCCCAGTGTAGCCCATAGTATCACACACGAGCGCACAAATAGGGGTTCTCCATTGGTATGCCGGGCTGCGATCGCTTGACTTTGACAGTGTGTAAATACGAATCGTACGATGCGGCCCGGGGTGGTTGGAGGTGGAACCCACCAAACTAAATAGACACCGAACGACCACTATGGCAGCATGGCCCCCAGTTTCCAGATTCCAGACTCACCTGCACTTGAGTGCGGAGTGCAATATCCACAATGAGCTCAACGTTGGCATAGTTGTTGTTGTTAGAACCGCCGGGCACAGGCACATAATGATCGGCCATCTTGATGTACTCGGCATTCGCCTTCAGATCCTCGGGCGTGACCATCACCACAAAGCGCACGGCTCGCTCGTTCTTGAACATCTCGTAGGACCAGCGTCGGATGGATCGCATGCACTTGACCGCTGCAATGCCATTGTTGGCAATCAGGACGCGATTGATCACCCGGGTGCCGCCGAAGCGCTTCACAAACTCCTCAGTGGTGGCAATGTGGAAGTCACGATCCTGATGGCGATCCTGGCCCAGGCCAGTACCCCGCGACATGCTCGGCCTGGAAAAAGTCAAGGGAAATTAATATAAGTAATTATGTATATCTATAAGATAATGATATTAATTAGATTAATGCGAATTCCTGATATTATATTAAGACTTTTGGTAAATTCTTAAAGTTAAATGAAAATAATAAAAATTAATTTAAGGCAAATAAAAAAAGAATAATAAGTCTTAAGTACATGCCCTTAAAAAACAATTAATTTAAAAAAGGTTTAATTATTTTTCAACCATAAAATAAACTCTGAGAAGCCCCCAGCTCCACATTTTGCTGATCAGTGTGAATAATGGCGTGATGAGACAGGTTGAGAGGAAAGCGAGGGGCGGCCAATGAGCTTGAAGATTTGACAAAACCGGTTTCGGATCTCTTTCCCTCCGATCTAAAGTTCTTGCACATAATTCGCCTTTGTTTACAACTTGTCAACGAATCTCGTATTGCAATATAAACATATAATCGATGGGGGTTCGGGGCCATTTACTTTAGGGTTCCCACTGCGGGTCCGGGCACAGCGAGCAGCGATGACGACAACGACGCCTGGTTGTTGTTGTTGATGTTGGCACTGTGATTGCTGATGCTGGCACTCATCTCGCCATTGTTATTGGCCTCATCCTGGCCACAATCGACGGCCACAAAGTGGGGTATTACCGGATCCGACGAAGATCCCGTCCCCGTTCCCGATCCCGTTCCGGATGCCGTGGCATTATCCTCACCGGACTCAACAAGTACAAAACGCTTGCTGGCGCGACGCTTCAACATTCTAATTAGCTCCACAAGGGCCAATAGCATCCAAGGGGCAAAGTCAAGGCGGGGAATGATATCGGATCGTAACGGATCGTATCTGTATCTGTATCTGTATCCGTATCTGTGGCGTGGGGGATCGGCTCCTCGCAATTATGCAAGTGTGACTAATAAGCGGGGCCGCCGCACTCACAATATTTTAATGCCACACTGCACCACTTTCACCGCGCTCGGCGCTCGCTGGCCGAAAAAAAAATACAAAAATCAATGTCGAACGATGTCCGCACACGCGAGAAACTTATTTGGGCAGCGGGTCTGGGGCTTCTGGCTTCGTACTTCTGGGGAATATGACGGAATGCGGAATGCGGACCGACGGAGCCGACGATTGCCTGGGAACTGAAACTCGGAGCGGGCCAACAACACGCTGGTGTTGGCCATCATTGCTCATACGCCGCATGGTACGGCGAAACGGAGAGACTGCCAAGTGAGAGAGAGAGTCGCTGGCGAAACAAGTTTTGACACATTATGAATGAAAACAAAATGCGGCGTCCCCATACGAAGACACCGACACCGACATTCTCTCCACTTCTCTCCGGTGGCTTCTCTGTATGTTTGCGCAGAGCGCGAAAAAGTTCTCGGAAAGCTGGGACTGGCTCTCACTCGCACACATGGCCCAGAGCTTTGCGCTGTCTCTGTTCCCTAAACTCACGCGATTTGTTTGGCGGCAACGGGCGTTGTTTGTCTGTGACGTAGTCACCTGTTTATTGTTTTGCTTGCGGTACACAGGCAGAAAACTGTTTAGCAAGGGCAGGTTATGAAAATATTGAAATAGTTTAACTTGGATTAAGTTTTTAATTAACCCTAATTCTTGTATATTTGAATTTTTAGTATCACAATTTAAAAAAAAATTACAGATAAGAACTAAGATGAGATAATTCTGAGATAACATTTTAAAAATATTAAATTACAAGATGAATTATACAAATAAAAATATTGTGATTGGCTCAGTAATTTAAAAGAGTTATATTTGAAGTGTCAGTGTATTAAAATCAAATTATCCTCTTAAATTATTAAATAATTTAATCAAATTATCCCCTTAAATTATAAAACTATAGTAAACTATTATCCCTAAAGAGAGATGTAATATTTCCGCTATGCAACCTGAAATTCTATTTAGAATAACAGTTAACAAGCAAGAAACCTATCCAAGAAACACTCATTATGCTGCCTAACGCCTTATTTAAATCTTTTTGCAGATCTTTGATTTAATAAAATACTTTCAATGTAAGTACATGTCCCTGTTGCTCACCTCAATCTCTTGCGTCGCTCCGAAATATCGCCATTCTGCCGAATGTCACTCTGCATCTTCTGGGGGAACTCGTCGCAGGCCTCACCCGCCTCGGCAGCCTTCTCGTCGATCTCATCGCCCACCTGTTGAATGTAATAGAGATTTGAGAATCACAGAATGCTCACAATATGATATATATGAGTTGACATTACCAGGAAGCTGGGACGCTCGCCCTCCGCGTTTTGGGTTGCCGTCTCATTCGACGTCGCCTCGTTTGCTTCGCTCATCTTGCTTATATCTATGTCAAAGCTATTGTTGTTCTTGCTGCAAAGGTTGTTGTTGTTGTTCTGATGGCAGGTGATGCGTATGTTGTCGGTATTAAGCTCGGTCAATACGCTATCCTTCAGCTGCTCGCACAGCTCCTCCACCTCGGACTTGAGACTCTCGCTGGAAAACTTGACCTTCTTGATACCGCCGACCTTGGTGTATCGCTTGTCGCCCGCCTTTATCGCCGATGGTGCTTTGGTTGCGGATGTTGCTGCTCCTGCCTCTAAGGGATTGGGTTTGGTTATGGTTGTTGTTGTTGGGGCTGTAGCTGCAATCACGCTGGAGCTGTCTGTAATCACAATAATACACAAGTTAATCACAGGTTAATCTCAAGTGCGAGCTATACTTTAATTCAATTGGGTTATCAGCTAAGGTGTGTGCGATTTTTGTGTGCCCTTCAAGTGTGTTTCGAGTGTGTGTGTGTGTTGCGATTTAACAAAGTTATGGGATTCTTACGATTGCTGGGGTCGCTGTCGCTGTCGCTAGCTGCTGCTGCTGAGGCTGTGCCTGTGCCTGCCGATGGGACGACGACGGGCTTGAATCTTTTCTGGCCGCGGCCAAAGATCAATGTCAAGAGGAAAGCGAGAAAAGCAGCCAGAGTGGTGCCGAAAAGTGTGATCAACATCGGCTATGTCCAAAAAGCTGCTTTAAATCAGGTGAATTTAAATCGGATTAGATAATCTTGCAGCCCAGGTGCCTGTCTGTCGTCCGTCTGACTTTAAATATGTTACATTAGCGGAGCAGTGAAAGCACAACTTTACGGACGGACGCAGGCATTCGGTTTGGTTTCATTTCGTTTTGGGCATTTTTCAAGTTCAAAAACCTTGCCACGAATTTGTGGGCCAAATCGGCGAAACAAAACAAAATCAAAATGCTAATCTATGCATAAACTAGTTGGCCAGAGATACAATTAAGAAACCCAAAAATAAAACGTTGCCAGGTCAATGAAGCTAAGGAGATAAGAAATAATAATAATAAAGAAACCGAGATACTCTATCTGAAGTACAAAATCAGCCAGAAGAAATCTTTACTGATAAAACAAGAGTGATGATTTAATGAATATACTTAATTGCTTTCATATTAAATCGTAGATACTTTTATATGAAAGGTTAACTTTATATTATGTTAGTTTAAAATAATCAATGTAAGTTCATTAAGGTGATCTTAGCTTAGATTCAAATCGAACAAGTACTATATAGCAAACGATTATATGAATGCATAATACTATACAAAAATACAGAAGCTCAAAGTCATACCGGCTGGGTCAAAAACCAAAGATTGGCGCGCTAATGAAAGGCCCAAGTCCCAACTAATAATACCCTTTGGCAGGGTGACGATACAACTTGGAACTACGAAAATGATTTTCGGTTATTGGGGGTACAATGTGCAGAGCATTAAAATTTTAAAACAAAACGCAGACGAGTGGGAAAGGAAAATGAAAAAAACACAAGCTGACAGAAGACAGAAAAAACCCCCAGCTGGTATGTGGAAATGCAAATTGGCTGCGCCAGTAGTAGAAGAGGTCAATGATTTGGCATTACAATATGTAAGTGTGCCAGCGGTGGAGGCTTCGAAAGGCATGGAAGGGCGAATTAGAGACCAGGGGAATTGATCTCCGAGTGTTACATAACACCTGTGCTGGAGCTTAACACGGAAATCCCGCCACGATCCAGGATTTCGTATCGAATTTGATCCAACAGGTGCGCGGACTGGAATCGCTCTATAAACACTCGCTAACCACTGGGAGTCGTATGTTTTTCTATGACCAGCAATCTGATACGATAAGAACCACCACTCGCATCTGTTTGGCATTACTTAATAATAGCCGAAAGTACTGAAAACTTATTGTAACTGCGCGATTATCTTTGGGAACAACACTTCACGGGGCCTTGACTGGGTTTTAAATTTGGGCACGCCCTATATAGTGTGTCTGTTTAGCTAAGGTTTACGTTTATGTTGGATCTCGCTTTACCACTCTGCGTGTGCCTCTGTGTCTAGTTTCTTATTTTCGTGGACGAGGTCGGATCGTTTCGGATCGGATTCAACTTCCTAGACTGGTTCCGCACGATTGCTAGGTGGCTACTGCAGTGACCGACGCTTGGAACTCAACTGGGCCATGCTCGGCCAGCAAGCACTATCGATGCCTGGACGTCGTCGTCGCCGGCGTAGCGCCGACTTCGCCGTCGTCACTATCAATATCAACTATAGCCACATACATATGTACATATATGGTAGCTGTGACCAGGGCTCTGGGCTGTGTATGAGTGTACGGTGGTGCGTGTACAGGTTGTTGCGCTCGTATGTTAATCGCCAGCGGGTCTCGCGGGTCGCCAAGCCAATTGTTGTTGCAGGTGCCGCCGAGTGCACGGAAATAATACATGTACAATTGAACCTCACTAATACGAACAACTCGAATTAAGCTGGGAAATTTCGGAGGGATCTCAAAACATTAAAGTATGAGTCTACGTCTTGTGTCACGGTCACAGCATCCGTAAAATACAATACAAAAATTTATTTTTGTTATTAATTGAGAAGATTTTGTGGAACTGATCTCTGTAGATCCAAGCGGGTAAACGGATAATGATTGATTGTTAGAGATTTAGTGCGAATCTTTTACAAAATATAGAAAACCTGTTAAATGCTGGGGTAGGTCAGCAATGGATATAAAGATAAAGATCTTTAGAAACGGAAAACTGTGCTTATTTTAATTGATTTTGTTAAATAAACCCTTTTTGGATAGTCCTATTATTTAAATATAAATATATTTAAAACATTGCTTATTTCGAGGTTTCACTGTCTGTGAAAAGGCCCATTCTTGTTGCTAATTGATAACGGAGCTTGCACTTGCGATAACACCGATAAATCGATGGCGATCAGCTGTTGGCAACCGGCCTGGCATCTGTGTGTCTCCCCCACTTCCGATCTCATCTCTCTGTGTCTCCTCTCTCGCGTTGGCTCTCTCTTAACTGTATCTGTGCCATTGTGGGAGCTTTCAATGTCAAGGTCGCTGCTGCCGTTGTTATTGTTGCTGTTTCACCTGGATTTAATCTGAGTGTTGACCCATCCACTGACGGTATTGCACTCGGGGCACAAAAAAACAATAACAACAATGATAATTTCTCAATTTGCTGTCGTAAGTGGCAAGCGATGCTGATTAGGGTTAAATGGGCAGCGAAAAAGGCCTGAAATTGATTAGAGCAGCGATGCACTTGAAATGGTATAATGAATAACGGGATTCAGTTTGCGCTGCCACGAACAGAACACGCGAATCCCACTGATTTGTTTTCATTTTTTCCATCGCCGATCCCAGTGGCATCAGCAGAGGTTTTTTAAAAGTCATAAAAGAAATTCCCGCCGCGACGCCCGGCTTTAATCTCAGATAGCTATGGAAGTCGACTGAAAAATCTTCCGATTTTGGCATTGGCCTTGGCGACCGATTATGATTAATACTTAACAGTGACGGCGACGGGCGGGACACGGACGGTCCCGCCGAATCTTTCACGGGCATCTTATCGCACGGAAACTTTTTGTGTGTTTTGCTCCTCGATTTGGCACATATTATTCATGTTTGGCGCGTGGCCAGTCAGAATCAGGCGTCTACTGATATCGGTTCCAAATAATAACAATAGAACCGAAAGTCGGTCGCGTGTGAGACGCCTGATTTCGATGGGCTTATCTCAGGGATTTCTACACGGGCAGAAACAAGCTTCTCTACCAAGCGGTTCTATAAAAAGAACTAAGGCGAAATGTTTCTAAAGTATCTAGTAATTTTAATTTCGAAAGGGAATAACCTGTTTCCGGGATTAATACACAAAAAACAATCTGACAAAAGGTTCTATCTTTGGGATTTTTACACAGAAAAAATACATTTGGATTTAAAATTTAATTTTAAATTGACCAAAGAAGAAAGTATCTTTTCTCAGGGACAAAACGATATCTTATAAAATTTTCAGTTATCTATCTATATTTTCACAGAGAATAACTTACTAACTTTTGGGAGAAATATGTAGATAAGGAAATATCTACCGTGAATAAGTTAATGATAGTTTTAATTAAAAAAAAAAAAAAAATTAATAAAAAATTTAAAAGAACTAGGAAATTGGTTAAATAAAAATTATGAATCATTTAAATGGAACGGTATTATTACATATCTTTTAACTTCATTAATATTAAGATACATACTACAAAATATGTGTAAAAAAAACTTCTATAAAAAAAGATGCTGCGTACTCAATCTACAAAGGACATTTTCTTTCTGTGGACTTTTTCTCTCTAGAGATGCACAATCTTCAATTTATTTATTATTAGGTAATTGAAGCCGGCTGACTCACACACACACTGACAGATATGCTGCTGACTCGCCCACACGCTCTCGCACATACATACATACATACGTCACGGGCATCGCGCGATGTGTAAAATCCAATAGGAATCAAGGTCAGTAACGAGTGAGAGAGGGATTGCGAGAGAACCCGTGGTAGAGAGCGCGGAAGAAAGGCGAGCATATTGAAGATGAAAAAAATATGCTGCCCATTGCACTTTGAAGTGGGATTCCGCCCTTTAGCCAACAAATTCAAATGATAAACAAACACGGGTCCCGATCTATGCTGTAGACGGCGCGATTAGCGAGGTGAATAACCCCGCTCATTTGCATACATGCGAATCAGGCTGTAATTAGCCGTTCGGCGCTTAGATTACCGCACTTACTCTTCTCCATCGTATTGCGCTTCGCACGTTTCTTTCTGTTGGCAATTTTGTTGTGTGTAACTGTTCTTTTTCCGGGTGCAAAACTCTCTCCTCTCTCTGTCACTGCTTTTCGGGCTTTGATATCCCGATTCGCGGATATCTAGGGATCCCCAGGCGGTATGCTAGGTATGTTCGACCGTTCCAGTTACCGCGACACCCGCAAATTACCATACAAAATAGTTTATTTTCGTTTCAAGACGTTGAAATAAGAAATTGCTCATGAGTGTGACCGTTTCTTAATTCGCTACTAAAGCGTTAGCGCATCGTCGAAGTTGACTTGAAAAGCACACTTGGTCATACTTTCTAAGCGCGGGAAATCAGTTATTTTTGATTTGATGTGCTTTGTTGTTGTTTTCTTAAAAGAAAAGTGTCGGAAAAGTTTGAGCGATGAGAATACCAATAAGCCGAATGCTTCTCCTCTCCCGTACTTCTTTGGCAAATGTTATTTTTCAGATAAATTTTGTTCAATGAAAAAATACTGTCCTGGTCTGAAAATACCAAAGATTTCGAAGCGGCAATCAACAGCTGTTCTGCCCTCGTTATCCAACACTTAGTTTGCGAAACGGCATTTCGGCGCGTGCATTTTATAAACATTTCGGCAAATAAACAAGGATTTTCAGAATGTTTGATGTGGAACCGATTATAGCTGACCACAAGGACGTGATACATGATGTGGTGTTCGATTATTACGGCCGCCGGATGGCTACCTGCTCCAGCGACCAGACAGTGAAGGTGATGCCGGAGGTTTCTTGTAAACAACCAATTTTGTGATTACGAATTATGACCGCAGATCTGGGACGAGGACGGGCAGGGCAAGTGGAGCGTGACCAGCAGCTGGAAGGCCCACTCCGGCTCCATTTGGCGCGTGTCCTGGGCGCATCCTGAGTTTGGTCAGGTGGTGGCCACATGCTCCTTCGATCGCACGGCCTCCGTTTGGGAGGAGGTGATTGGCGAAAAGGTATCGTCGACCAACGCTCCCACACGCCGCTGGGTGCGTCGCACCACGCTCGTGGACTCGCGCACCAGCGTCACCGACGTGGAGTTCGCTCCAAAGTACCTGGGACTGCTGCTGGCTACCGCATCTGCGGATGGCATCATTCGCATCTACGAGGCACCGGACATTATGAACCTTTCGCAGTGGCCCGTACAGCACGAGATCGCCAATAAACTGACGCTGAGCTGTCTTTCATGGAACACATCCACCTACATGGTCACCCAGCTGTTAGCGGTAAGAAATCTTTTATTGACTTTGGTTAAGAAATCTCTTTAACTTCATTTCTTTTCAGGCGGGCAGCGATGAGGCAGCCACGCCTACTGGCAAGGTCTTCTTATTTGCCTACAGCGAGAATGCCCGCAAGTGTGTAAAAATTGAGACAGTGAACGATATAACCGATCCAGTCACTGATGTGGCCTTCGCCCCCAATGCCGGTCGCACCTTCCACATGCTGGCCGTGGCCAGCAAGGATCTCTACATTGTTAATCTGCGTGGTGTAACGTAAGAGCAAGAGAAGCTCCTAAAATAAGCTTATGAGTAACGATTCCTGATTCTTCTAGGGATGCCACTGGTAACTCGAAGCTGGACATCCAGACCGTCAAGTTCAGCGAACACAACTGCCCTGTGTGGCGCGTCTGCTGGAATATGCTGGCCACCATGCTAATCTCTACCGGCGACGACGGCTGTGTTCGCCTGTGGCGAATGAACTACAACAAGCAGTGGCGTTGTGCCGCCGTGCTGAAGGCGGAGGGCAGCGGACCTACCTACGAGCCGGCCCCGCCCACTCCGACACTGGCCACCACAGCGTCGGCCACGGCCAAGTTCTACAAGAAGGGTACTATTGGCAACCAGGTGCCGTGGCACTGATTTTGTAGTTTATCGTTAGAGTTCCAAATAAATGCCTAAGTTGAAATGGCCTGGTTGGTTTTCATGAGGAGTACTTCGTCATGGATGGAGGGATGTCGTAGTTCGATTTGTTGTTATCGAATGAATTAAGGTAATTGTCATAAAATTAATCTTCTTTTTATAGTTTAAATTTCTAGAAGTAGATGTGAATGTAAGAAAACCTTAAAGATGGATCCTATTTTCCATTTTCTGTTTCTTTTTTCCCAATCGATATATCAATATTTTAGAACTATTTCTACAGTTGCATTTCTATTTTGCAGAAACATTTGTTATTAACAAAGTAAGCCAGAAGTAATGAAAAAGCCCATAACCTTCACTAATTCGTTTAATATTTTTAAACTTATTTCAGTGGTTAGGCGTTCTATGAGGAATAGATTCTAAATTTTAGATCTTAAGTGTCTTTGTGATAATAGTTGTTTCTGTGACTGTTTTTTATGCCACTTACGCCTTGGTACATGAGCCGGCGGCGGCATTCTGATAAATCCGATGAGCAGCTTCCTAGTCCACATATCGCCTTCGGCAGTATCTCTTTCACCTTTCAGCTCGTATATTACATCACATAAACGTGGAGACTTGGGAGATGCCGCCAGATGCACCACACGCACACATTCGATCCGACGGGTTTAGCCGCTGCTCAAACTTCAGCCGGCAAACTGGGGCAATTATTGATTTCTGACTATGTTCCCCGCAAAGAAATAATCAAAACAAAATTAAAGTTCACATGACAAGCCAGAGCGAGGCACTTACGAAAATAATACATAAAATTTCTCTCGTTCTCCGGCGGTACTCTCCGCATGTGTTTGTGTGAGACGGCGCGAGCGCTAGATCTGATATGCTGGCTATTTTTAAAGCGGCTGAGCGCAGGCGAGAGCGAGAGAGAGCCAGTAAATAATAATAAATAAAAGGCATTTTCAAGTTCAGTGATTATTGCATTCAAATTGAATGGATTTATTAACTCCCATTTACTCATATATCTGTGTTCGATTAACCCCACACACTCGGGGACAAAGGCAACGGACCGATGAATCCTTTATGTCCTTTACACACATGAATGTAATTCCTTTTCCATTACGTCCACATGTGCTCCTGCTGCTCCAGATGTGCATAAATTAAATATTACTTGAGCGTTTTCATGATGTTTGACACGAAAAACCATTCAGAACTCGGAGTTGTCGCGAAATATTCCACTTAATTGACCCGAACCGCAATAAAAATGGGAATCATTTCCCTGTCGATGACACCGCACAATTATAATGATATGCAACCACCATCCCACGGCAGGTTATCCGGGTGCTGCTGCTGCTACTACTGATCCTGTTGCTCTGCTGGTAATCCGAGGAATGAAATCCAGTTCAACCGACTCGATGGTTTTTGTAGTCTTTGCCTCTGTGATAAAACCACCCTCCCGGGTTGATATCAGAGGCTGAAGGAACCCCTGTCCCATATCCGAATGATTGTCTCTAATTGGAAGTTTTGACGTGTGTATTATGCCAAAGGCGATGGTGTTGACGCCGATCCCGAGCAGAGCCACCCCTATATACACCGTCTATACCTTTTTGGGCATTGCCCTGTGGGCGGCGGTGGTGGTGGCTGGCATGTCGCGTGGGAAGTCAAAGCTCAGAGGTCTCTCACATAGTGGTAAGTCCTGGCAGAAAAAAAACATTTATATGTGTTTAACCGGCAAAAATAAATTAATGCGCAAAAGATTGTTTCTCGCGCGATTTCCGGGGGTGATTTCTAATTTTCCCACATTCCACAGACAGCGAGTTTGGTTGCTCAGCTGCAATGCAATATAGGTTTCAAGTGTTTCTTTTGAAGTGTTTCATTGCGAGTAGTTAAAAAATATATTAAATTAAATTAAATAATTCCCATGGGATCTAGGAATTGTTAAGCCCTAGGTGGTTAAGGGGTTACGCCACCGTAGCGACCTCAAAGATATATTATTACAAATTTATTTGTGAAGAATTTATGGGTAAAAATTAATTCATTTTTTTAAATACCTAATAATAATATAGGTTAACAAATGTTTAACTTTAAATCATATAATGGGACTTAAGGAAGGTTTATGTGGTAGAAGTAAGAATTGATTAACGCGATCATGAAATTTAATTTCAAGAGTTTGAAAAATGTGGTTTTAAGAAAAGGAAAATAATAATATTTTAGGAGTAGACTGGTACAATATTGTTTACTTCATTGTTTTATTGTTGTTTATATATTTATATTATATAATATGTATTTAAAAACGAAAAATGAATTTTTACAGATTACCAAAGTGGAAACGATGCTTAAACCGTATTTAAAAAGTGTTTCTTTGCTTTCATTTGAAATTATAAAAACCAATGGCTTCCTCATATACCTAAACCCGAAGGAAATTCATTAAGTAAAACTGCTTTCACAGAAACAATGCTACATTCTAGTTAGTTAATTTATGTATTTTTTCCACAAAAACACCCCAAGCCAGCAGATCAGCTTAAATATTATGATGTATTTTACCTACATTTACCTTTTATGAGACAGTACCCTTTGGGTTTTCATTTTTGTGGCGCGCTGACCAGATCTTGGTCTCGCCGGGTTTCCTGTTCTACGTGGAAATTCGGGTTCCTGCAGTGCTCTCGGGGTTGCGACCCCAGCACCTTGCTAACCCTGCTCCCTAATTACGGGTGGCGATTGTGCAGCCGGCTTAACTAACTGCCGCGGATCGGGTGCTCACGTGCTCGCTTAGTTAGTGGCTTAGAAACCCATATGCATATGCAAATTTCATAAACCATAAGCGGCACTACTAGTTGACCCCCAGTGCTGGCTTGACCAGCGGTCAGCGGTCCGCCGTGCGCAACCCGAAATCCGCGGTCCAGCGGTCGCTAACGAGCACGGTGGCAGCTTATTGGGTAGGGATTATTTCCGGTCCAATGGATAAGCGCAACATGGTTTTTTGTAAAAAATTAAGAGTATGTAAAAGTTTACGAAGGGAATTTATAAATGTCTTAAAACTGTGTGGGTAACGAATGGATCCCACATGGCTCCCGCCTGGGTTACTTGTCATCCGGCGGCAGATAGCCAAAGCGCAGTCTCGCCTGCTCGTATAGAATAAAAGTAATAATCGTGTTGGGACAGACGCGAATCAGTGCCGGAATGAATCCACGGTAAAAGGCCATTGGTCCCTGCTGGGCGATGCTCAAGAAGGCGCTGCTGATTCCAGAGAACTCGCCCGGCTTGGCGTTCATGTACGTCGTCTTGAGAACATCAAGAGGCTGCATCATTGTGACGGCAATGCAGCCGGCTATTGAGGATGTGGCTAAGTGCAGCGGCAGACCATCAGCAGCTCCGGTGGCTGACCTGATCATTTGCTTCACCTGGTCGTAAGAGGCATTGGTTCCAATGGTCAGGAGCACGGATCTCGAAACAGCGGGCAATGAGCCGCGGAACAGACTGCGCACACCCTCCTCCTTGTAAATGCGGAATAGACCGTCGAAGACATGCTTGTAGCTGGGTGATCAGTTTCGGATTTGAACGGATTAGAACTAGATCAGGTTACATCACTCACTTTCGTCGCTGTTCCGGCGGCAGTTTACTGTCGTTTTGCAGTCGCACTGTGACCACGTCTCCGGGCACACCCACGAATCCTCCGCAGAGGCCGGCAAATGTGGCTAGGCCCACCTTGGCACGTACGCTCTCAGCGTTGACATACTTCTTGCCCCACTCATACAGGGCAAAGCGGGCGGTGGTGTAGGTAAGCTGGCGGAACCAGGAGGCCGAGATGCCATTATAAAAGGCCTTAAAGCCGCCCTGCCTATAAATATTGCCAACGATCTCAGTGACGGGCTTCCGGTCCGCTTTCGCCTGCGTCTGCAGCTGCACCTTAATGAGGTCCAGCGGTTGGGTGGCGGTCACTGCGATGGCCGAGCAGACGCCGCCAAACCACCAGCGAGGCAGACGCTTTGAGTCCGCATGGCCCATGGATTTAACTAGATCAAAGTGTCCTCTAATCCTTTTGATGGCTCAAAGAATGACACCAGTATCTCTTCATTTCTAATACACTTTGCAATTTTGAATAACATGTTCATCGCATGACAATAAATACTAAGATTTTAAGGAACTATTGGAAGTTTAATGCATGATTTTAATAATTTTTGATTATTTAAGAATTATATTTTTGTTTATAAATACCATAAATATAAATTGTTTTTTATATATCTTGAATATAAGATTTCTTTTTCCCCAAAAGACACTTTTAGTAAATAATTTTTAAATTTTATATTTTCTCTTATAAACAATTGCGCTTATTTACAATAGATTCACAAATGGTTCATATACTTATGGTAAATACTAATTGTAATTGCTTAATAAATAAATTAATCCCTGCTGGCTCTTTCTTCTCTTTTCTTTTCTGTAGGATGCAAAACTTAGGACTATCACACTGGGTCTGCTCTGACTAGAGTTCTTCGGTTTCTGTTTCTGCTCGGATTTTCATCGATTATTTTCACTGTTCTCACAATATCCCGATCAATAGGCCATCTCGGCGCCCCAGGGTCTATAGGGCTTGGCTCCGTTGGGCGTGGCATACTGAAGGACACTGCCATTGTTGTAGTCCTGACCGCCGCTCACCGGGTACTGTGGGGCTGTGCTGTAGCTGAGACTCTCGGAGCTCACCTCCGCCGGACGATTGCTGTTGGTTAGCTCGATGTAGGTGGGTAACTGCTGCTCCGGATGCACTACGCTGTGGTCGTGGGTGTAGTGCTGCTGCTGTTGCTGCTGGGCCGGCTGAGGAGTAGTTGTGGTCTGGGTCCTTTGCTGATGTTGCTGCTGCTGGTGTTGTTGCTGCTGCTGTTGCTGTTGCTGCTGTTGTTGCTGCTGCTGACTGGTGGCTTCGGAGTGAAGGTCATGACTGGGCAGTACCTCGTTTCCAACCGCTGCACTTGCTCTACCGGCACTAGAGCGACCTCCATGCTGCTGCTGCTGTTGCTGTGGCTGCTGCTGCTGAGAAGGCGAGGCGCTCAGCGTGGGATAACTCGAGTGGATCGAGCTGCTGGACACATATGGACCAGGATTAGCTGGAGCAGCGTAGCTCTGGTACGTAGCCGATGCACAGTTGGGCTGATAGCCAGCGGTGCTGGGAGAAGGTGCAGTCCAGCCGCCAGGACTGGCACAGCTCTTGGCCGATAGCTCGCGCTGCTGAACGAAGTACTGTAGGTGAGACATGAGGCGCAGGCGCATCGGATCCTGGATGTCTATGCCCTCGATGGTCACCAGGTAGCGAGCCACCTCGGCGGCACATTCGCGGAACCCAATGATGTGATAGTCCATGGCCACGCGCTGCGGGTCGTAGGTGAGCGAGTCGAGAGCTGCAATGGAAAAGAGGCGGAGAAAGTCAATAAGCTGTCTAATCTGGGATCGAGCAAACAATTAAAATAGTTGTTCCCACGCGACATGCATAAAGAACAACCCCCGATGTCCTTCTGCGGGATAACGCAGTCTAACAGGAACTATCTCAGGGGGTGGAAGCCCGCGCCCAGCTATAGCTTTTGCAGGATTTTTAATGGTGGTGCAGCGGGCAGCGTGGGAAGACCCGAGAATCGAGATTCACTCGGCAGCACTTTAGGGTGGCAATCATAATTTTCCCACAACACGACCCTGTTCGGGACAACAGGTTAGGGCATTGTTTACCCGGATTTGTGATAATTTGCCGCATATTGTATTTAAGTGATTCCCACAGCGGGATTTTGTGTAAAAGTTTTAGCTGGAATTGTTCCCATGCTATTTTTTTTATTAGAGAAAAACCTTTTGTTTTTACTATTATTTTTGAAGAGCTCCTTTTCTTTAACTTTTTGTATTTAAATATTCCTTCCTTTCTTAAACATTTTGTTTTAAAATATTTGCTGATTTAGAAACCCTCTTGAACCTAGAATATGAAAACTTACTTTTTGATTGTAGACCCTTTAGATGCTCCACGGTTAGCTGCAGGATCTCAGCCTTTTCCAGCTTGGCGGATCCTTGTTTCTCATAGGCGGAGGGCACCAGGCGCTTCAGTTCGGTCAGCGAGGAATTGATCCGATCGCGGCGCTTCTTCTCAATCACCCCTCGTCGCTTTTTGCGGGTCATTAGTTGGCAGCTTCCAGGTCCACTGGGAGAGATTCTAAAAGGAGAAATAAGTAAAATTTCAGAGTTAGAAAGATCTTGAAATAATATTAACTTAGTTTACGAAAAGGAGAGGAAAGTGCTGAAGCGATCTGACTTGGTTTACGGTTATTGGCTGAAAATCCGGTAAACTATTTATACTTTATTTATATTTAAAAGGAAGGAACTATTTATTTTTAAGAGCACGAAGATCTTATTAAAAAGGTTAGCGGATTAAAAATAGTTGAAAAGTTTTAACGTTTTTAATAACATCGGAAAATAGCTCATGAAGTTATCCTTTAAAGTTTTTGTAACTATTAAATAATCAGATTCTCATAAAATTTCTCTCATCTTTAAGTAAAATACAAACTATTTTTTAGAAAAAAAAAATGCATTTTGCTAAAAAAAACATTAAAAACAAATCACTTCTTAGGGAAAACATATTATCAATCCAAAGTTATATTTTTTTAATCACGTATACTCACTGTTCTTTGGATGACTCCTCGGAGTAGAGATCGTCGCAGTCGCTCTCGGAGAGCGTCCGCTTGTGGCTGCTGTGCCCCTGACTGTGGTTACTGTGATGGCTGTGATGGGACGGCGGCGGCACCCAATGGCTCTGCGGCGCAGAGGTGCCCACTCCGGGCATGGCCACTGCGGGTCCGGCAGCGTAGCCCCAGTGATGGAGTGGCGCGTTCACGTGCATGTTGTGATCCATTGTGCTGTTGTTTGTCTGGTTCGTTGTCCGTTTGCTGCTCCTGCGCACTTGACACTTTTGTTGGTTCTGAACTTGCAGATAGAGCCGGAGCTGGAGCGGAGCTAGTTTTGAGCACGTGACTTATCGTGTGCGCGAACGGCGGTCGACTGATTCTGCAGCACACGTCCAGCGGACGACCTGCCCTCCTCCGCCGCCGTCGCTGCCGCCGCTCAACCCCTTTTTACCGCCGCCGGCAGTCGTCCAATAAGACGCAGCAGCAACCACCCCTTGGCAACGCGTGCTGGCCGAGATTGGGGGTAGGTACGATCGCAGCCAAATGAACAAGGGAGTATCGCCACGGGAGAGAGCAGGGCAGAGCAGGAGCTGTAGCAGGAGCGTTACCAGGGAGTGCGACAAGGAGCGGCAGTATCTCAAGCAAATGAGCAAGCCTCTGTCATCGATTGCGATTGCATCTGATGACAATGATTATATGGCAGCATCTGCCAGGCACAACATCTCCTAATCGGCGCCGTGGGCGGCTAACTGGCAACGTCCGCCGCCGTCGCCACTTGTCCTGGAGCGACCGCCGCCTGGCTGCCTCGCAGAATGGGACTCAAACTGGAGCACGCGCCCGAGCAGCCGCCGGTCGTGTGGCAAAGCCCCAACAAGTGCAACGGCCGTCGTTGACCTTTATCATAGCCCGGGGCCGTGTGTTGGCCCACATTTGTAGGTCAGTGCTGCTGGCTCAAGGTTAGCCGGGAGCCGAGATAAGAGCGGATGCGGGAGCAGGTGGCCGGAGTTGACCTAGAAATTGTCTAAGGCAAATCAATATCGAGGTTACAGCATTTGCATTTTTGGTTAAGTCTTTAATGGGAATAGATTTAAGCAATTACAGCTTCTTGGTGAGCTTATAGTTTCTTTTTATACCCTTGCAGGGTATTATAATTTCAGTCAGAAGTTTGCAACGCAGTG
>JAEIIJ010009828.1:0-13820 GCA_018904815.1 Drosophila ogumai | reverse complement strand
AAAAAAAGATAACGGTTTGAGCAGCGTGAGCAATTTGAGCCACTGCGTGCCCATCGCTGTAATAGAGACACAGATTTTAAAACGTTAGTTTTAATTTATAACTTTAAAAATTTTAAGCAATATTCCCCAAACATATAAACAATTTAAAATATTCCCGCCATTCTTTTGTCATTTTATTATATAGTAACGGTAACACTTTTTGTATTTTTTTCTGTACCAATTCAGTCCTGCCAGTGATGAGTATAATAGATTACGAGGAAAGTTAATATAATAAACAAAATAAAAATATACAAAAAAAAAAACATTAATTAACAAATGCAAGTAATATATGGATCATAAATAGTCAATAATCATTATGTATAAATTTTAAAATACTTCAATGAAATCTAATAATTTTTTAAGATATAATTTCTTATAAAATTAATTGTCTGTCAGGAATGCAATTATTGCTAGAATATGCTAGATAATTAATTTTTTTTTAAACCAAATGACTTAATATATCGGCAACTGTAAACATAGAAACTTAAAAGATCGGGTGAGATTTAAAAAGATATTGGATCCCTTTTTGAGAGCGACCAATAGAGAAATATAAAAAATATATTTAAAAAAATTGCGATATATTGCATTATCAGGTAACAAAAAAATCACGGTATAAATATTTATTTTTACAAAAATATCGATATATTGATACATTTTTTCACATCCCTACAAGGAACATATGTTTGGTCACACTGTTTCGAAATTTTCCCACGCACGGTTGGTCCACGCTCGTCGCGGGCGGAAAATGCAGTGAAACAGTGAAAATTGCAGCGGAAAACAGTAGATCAGTGGACAGCATGTGCGGGCAACACAAACCGACCAATTGACAGCAACCGAAGTGCGCGATCCGTTTGTGTTTAAGTTTTTATTCGTCTAACTGAAGTTGTGAATTTTTCGCACTGAGAAGTTCTCAGCTTACGCGCTCGTGTGTGTGTGAGTGTGTATCTGTGTAAAGGGCGCAGCTTGGCAGAAAACAGCACCCAGAAAATGAGAAATTCCAGCCTGCCATCGCGCTTTTAATTAAATTGAAATTAATTGTAGTTCAAAGCGACAAGCTCGTCGAGTTTTCATTGTTTTTTTCGCGCAACTCGCAGCGTTGAAAATTCAATAAGCACGTAAATTCCATCACACACACCACTGCGAATACAGCTAAGCTGGGCGAGAGCGAGAAAGCGAGAGAGGAACAAGAAGAAGAAACGAGGCAAGTGTAGACTTTGACAACAACAAAACGGGTGGCCCTTGCTCCCTCCTCCCCCAGCGCGTTTGAAACACTCTCCACTGCTGGTGTATTGTGCCAGGCAAGGACACACAGCCTCCCAGTTCACGCATACATGCGCGGTTCGGGGAGCCAGGGTTTTCGGGCTGTTTCCTTTTTTTTTCTCTCTTTTCGTAAACACTTGTCGCCTGCGCTTCAAAAGGTGCCGCGCCTTGCTTGAACCGTTATTTTCGCTGGGTGTTTTTTGCGTTTCATGTTTTATGTTTTTTGGCAACACATGTTTACCTTTTCAACGTTCGGAGAGAGTGGGCGTAAATGCAGCCATTAAAAAAGGATAAGGACAGAGACAGGGACGTTGAGAGTGAGCTGCTTGTGAGATTGTTGTGAATGAGCAGAAAAACTCAAATAATAGATGGTAATAGGCTTTAATTGCATTTTTAATTAATTTTGTTTGCAAGTATAAGTCCTTGGAATATGAAAAATTTGTATTCAAGCCAAGTTTGACTTAATTTTATGAAGTTTTAATAGACAATTTTTTAAACTTCATGTTAAGATAATGTTTTATTTTTCTGAAAACGGTTTAGCGTATTATATATTTTTCCGTAAAATTTCTCATAACAATTAATTGAAATAAATCTAACATTTTCGCTAATTAATCTTAACTATATACTTGTAGAAATATTTTACAATTAATTTCTTGATATTACACAAATTATTTATCTTTAAAAACTTTTAGTATAGCACAATGTACACAATATTTTTTCAATAACTATTTATAAGTAGTCGTTTTAATTTAAACAATTATACAGTTTTCTTTGCGTCTCAACACAATTACATTTGTAATAATATTTTAAAATACTCCTTAAATTGTGTTGTAAGTTTTTCACTTGCATTGTTATCCCTCCGGCTTTTTTTTGTTATTTCCCTCGTATCGAAATCCTTTCAGTTTTTGCTTTCCGGTCCACATTTTACTCTTCTTCCGCGTCTTCTTATCGCCCTTTTCACATTTCCTTGCTTAAAATGCTCAAAATTCAGGTCATTGCATTTGCTTGACTTGCCAGCACCCATCACCTACAGAACCACCCACTGTAAATTTCTCTCTCTCTCTTTTCTTCTCTTTTTATGCGTGTGACTGTTGGGTTTTTCAATAAATTTTCGCTTTCATTTTACGCAAAGGAAGTGAATTCAAACAAAAGGTTTTTCTTCAAATTCACCTTATCGGATTCTTAACTTTTATCGCGCGATGAGGTCAGCGCATTTTCGTATTTCATATTTCGCATTTCGTATCTGTATTTGCATTATGACGAGGCTTGTCAACACAGCCTGTCTCTGCGAAAGAAGTGAACATAAAAACGGGAACTTATCGATAAGTGCCCAGAGAGATGGATGATAACGCTCGCCCGCACATGGGATACAGTTACATGGTTCACATAACGGTGCCAGTATCTATATCTAGACTGCAGCAGCAACAGCCAGCAATCAAATAGATAAACGATGGGCAAAGGAGGGCATGCCAATGGGGGCGGGGGATCGGTACCTAAAGTTTAAACTACAGTGGAACGTATACTTCCACATATTTTCTACAGTACTGAGTTAAGAAAGATATTTCGTTCAGTTATAAATTAAGCTATAAGCTTAACAAACTATCGTAAATCTTATTAATAATTTGAAATATTTATTGTTTTTAGAGTAAGAAGATGACCAAAATCGACGATTTAACCGTTTTCTAAAATATATTTGAAAGAACATAAATAACTGTTATACATTTCAGAAACGCTCTTATTTGGTTTTAGGCAAGTTCGACTGTATTTTATATTTACACATGCCGCTTACATGCTTCGTTATCAGCAGTAGCGCTCATGTGTGTGTTAGGAGAGCGTAAAAGGGGGAGTGTGGCGGAGAGGTAGATAAGCCAGCGACGGCAACACACACTTGACTGGAGCAAGCTGTTAAAAATACTCGTTTGTTAGCATGGTTGTTGGGCTCAGACGACGCGAATGAGTTTTTTTCTTTCCAATTTATGATGATTTTATTTATTTACTTTATTATTGGCAACTCTAGCCGCCCTTGTGACATCATCATTTAGAGTTCTTCAGGCAGATATCGAAATAATAAGGTTTATTGGTAGAGTTGGAAAACAATATTTATCTTTTATTATAAACATGATATAATCTCTTGTATATTAATTTCCTAACATTAAATCTATTTTATTTCCATTCATACTCACTGTTTAATAGAATCTTTTTTCAAATTTAAATAAAACAAACTTGCATTTACAAGGCGTCGCGTGTCAACGATATCTTTTTGTACACAAATGGCTAATGTTGACTTCAACACACGGATGCTGAGTTCAACTGGAAACCAACACAGAATAATTGAAGCCGGAGCTGAAATAAAACTTGACTTGGCTTGTTGACCAAAAGAGAACGAGTTAATCGTGCAGATAAAATGGGTCAACAGTGGACAGTCGCTGTAGCTTAGAGATACACAGTTGCAACTCACAGAGTCCGCTGACAGCCGCAATGGGCCCGGCTAAATTAAGTTGCCGGCCAGGCCAACTTCCATACACAGTCTATACATATTTTATTTGCGATCTCAAATCGCTTTGTTAGCTTTTTGGGCCTTCTTTCCGTTTCGTGCAAGCGAGGAAAAGCGAAAAAACAAATAATGAAATGAGGGTGGCCGGTGCCTGCACTCATTGAAATGCTTTCCTTTGTTTTTCGGTAGTTTAATTGAAATTAGTTGTCTCTGGGCAGTGATTTACACTCGCTGGCAGGTTTTCTGGTTTCGGTCAAAGCATAAAACGATTTCCATTTCCGTTTTGACCAGCATAAAAATCAAAATGTATCTGGTGTCATGGCGTGTCATGTGCTGCATATAAATTAGCGCAGTTCGAGCGTTTGAGCGCTGGTACAGTAGCTTCCAGCTAAGTCCAAATCAATTTATCGAGTAATACTATAGAAAATGAAATACTACTGCTTAGTTTTTACTTATATTGACCAAAGTTACATTTTGTATATCTTCATCAAATTTGATTTGATTATCTATTCACTGTCCTAGAGCTCTTTTAACCTTTCCATTATGCTTATAATGCAAGTTGCCCGCCACAAGCCTGTCACCTCACTTCAAGAACTTTTATCTATTCCTGGCACATGATTTTTTGCAATTTTTAGTTCGACTTTTATCTGGCTTTGTTCAACAAATTGCCATAATTTGTTGTAAATTCCGTTCAAGTTGTTGGCACGAGTGGTTTGGTGGGTCAGGGGGCGCCTTTGGGGGGAGGGACTTCGTCTAATCAATACCCATAGCCACTTGTTTGTTCAGTCAAAGTGTTGCCCAGCTGTCACTTGGTTTGTTTGTCAACGGGTTTTATTTTCCACTTCGTACATTGCCGCCTATATGCTTTCGTCATACGCGAAGATATCGGTGTGCATATGGGAGCTACCTTTGACAATACTAATTGATTTTTACACAGATACACTCACATTTAACGTTGTCGATTGCGGTTTCTTGTGGCCGTCTATGTTTTTTTTTCTTCATATTTCTCCTGCGTTCGGGGCTTGTACTGTATATTAGCAAATAATTTGCTGTGGCATGTGAAAATATTTATCGTCGGCTGATACGCTAGATCAAAGGAAAATTAACTAAGATCTAGCCAAGTTTTTTTTATAACTGAAAGGCATTATCAATGTTACTTTGTTTAAAGAGTGGAATTTGTAACTATTATTAAGATTATTTTCTCGATTTATATAATGTAAGAATTATTATTTTATTGAAGTGCGGCTAAAAGAGTTGTGCTCTTATATTATAAATAATAATTATAAATAACGAAGGAGAACAAAACAGATAATTCTATAGGATCGCAGCTCACATCGAGCACAGAAAGCAATTAAGAGATTCTGAGGGTTCTGAGGAATATTATCTGTTGACAAGTATAAAAAAAAACCAGACAACGAAGGGCTGGCTCAGCGAAAAAGTTTGCCACACACATGTGTCCCTCCGCTTTACCCTTCCTGCCTGCATATGTATATCTTATTCTTCTTGCCTCTATATATCCATAAAGTATGGCTGTATATAATGAAATGATAAACAAAGAGCCGAGTCATATAAAAGAGCAACTGGCCGTGGTTGTTGGATGTTCCCTGTATGTGCGTATGAGTTGGGGGACTTTAAATAAATATTTTAATGAACTGCACTAAAGGCTGTGCCGACGCCTAAAAAGAGTTGACTTTGAAATGCACTGACTTGCTGGCAGTAGCAATAAAAAAAACCAAACAAGAAACAAATCTATAATCAAGAGTTCCGACTATGAAATACCCGTCAGTTACTTCTTTGCATACCCAAGGGAAAGTGCTTTGGTAAAATTACTATTTGATTTGATGTTGCCATACAGCTAGCTAATATAAAGAAATGCGAATAGAATCAATAGTAAAATAAAGAAAAAATTTATACTGATGCATAGCATATTTTTAAAGGCCGCATAACATGTGCAAGAATACAATATACCCTTGTAATCCATGAGGGTACGACGTATAAAAATCGGCCTGACTGACGGACAAGCGGAGTGCATCCTTTTATACCCACAAGCACACACACATAAATTCTGTTTGTGCGTTTTATTTTTAAACCACTGAAAAACGTTAAAAAAATGCAAGAGGTGCAAGAGAGACAGAATGGAAAACGATGTACCATGTGGGATGTAAAAGAGATTTTTTTCTTCGTCGAAGTTTTAATTTTTCTTTCTTTGGCCCTATACAAACACCCAGCTGCAATTGTTGTTCCTCGGGCTTTGGCCTGCTTTGCATTTGCCTGCCTTATTTTCCGAAGAAATCTTCAAGTGATTCATCTTTTTTCGAGAAGGAGTTGGAGGCTTATGGAAGATGCGGGAGATATATTTTAATTGAGATGCGTTTTGGGTATACCAGATACATTAATAAAACCCTGTTCCAGATTTCGAATGTCTTAATTGAAATTGACATGTTTAATAAATAGAAAAAGTTTAAAAATTAATTGAAATATGATGAATTGGAAAAATGTATAGCTTACTTAAGCAAAATTGTTCTTGACAATCTAATTGAAAATGTCAATTATTTGTAATTTAGTATATTGGTATAAATTTTTGTGGTTTATACCAATTCAATGTTATAAATTAATTTTTAAGTGATATATTTTAAGAGACGTAACAAGAATGTCTTAAATGTATAAAGAATTCATAACATCGGGATATACGTCCTATGATACCCTCTTACTTTTAAATATTCAAAAGGCAACCACGCCCCGTTTCTGACCTTATCCAACACACCTAGAATGGCAAGTGAAACCTAATTAATAAACCATGAATTTATGCCACTCGAGAGCATATAAAAGTTATAAAACTTTGATGGGTGACGAGCACACACAACTTTTTGGGTCACACACTCTCGCACAATGCATCACATAGATACAGATATGAAGGAGCGAGAAAGATACTTTAACCAGAGGCTTCTGCTTTCTTCTCCTGTACTTAGAAACTTGTTAAACTTTACTTGACAAGCGACAAACTTTGGCTGCCAGTGATTGAGATGGACAGATTTGCAGCAGATGGGGCGCATTATTCGCCAATTTGAGCCCCGGAATGCAGAGAACTATGTGGCCAATAAGGCCTGCTAGTTATGGCAAGAATAAACGTATACTTCGCCAAACGGTGCCAAAGCCAAACTTGGCTCATCTAGCGGTACTTTTACCCCATTCTATGACTTGCAGTAACTAGTTGGTGAGACTAGATTGGGAGACAACTTCCATGAGTCGCTGAACATCATTAATATTGAGTGCTCGTTCGAGAGATGTCCGCATAAGGTGTTTTATGATTAAGGATCACAAAAGTTGGTCCCCACTGATTGAGAGCAAGTTGTGGTGCTGTTATTTATAAATCTAATTCTTTAAACAAGGGAAACTCTCAAAGTTTTCAACAATTCTGAAATAAAGAATATATAATATAGTTCTCTGGCATTCTTAGCCAGTTTATGCTTGAAGTATTGATTTATATTTTTTTCTAGTACAAACTTATCTGGAAACCCTTGTGGCACGGTACTATTAATCATTACACAATTAGCAAAGACAAATGGCTCACAAACATGCATTTCTTTCCTAAGCATGTACCCACAATGTTCTTTATGAGCACATGCTAATCATTTGAGATATTTATGACAAAACGTGACTTATGCAAACCGTGAAGCCAAACAAACTGCTTCAGTTTTTAGACATGGTACAATACACATATGAGAAAGGGTTCCTTCATAGAGAGATACAGATATAGTTAAGTTACAGCCACAGCAGAATACCCAAAGCCCGTCTCGTGAATGGACTATGGGCGATTCCCCGAAAAGTATGCGG
This sequence comes from Drosophila ogumai, assembly GCA_018904815.1. NCBI lineage: Eukaryota > Metazoa > Arthropoda > Insecta > Diptera > Drosophilidae > Drosophila > Drosophila ogumai. The sequence continues at coordinate 6,193 of JAEIIJ010009828.1, read as the reverse complement.
TTCATTGAACGCTGTCGGGTATCGTTATCAAGCCAAGGCATATGCTTTATAGGGTCTCCTTCAACCTGACTATATGCATACAAGAGACTCGTATCGCATCGTAAATTCACACATTTCACGCCCCATTCAACCTCATGCATGGGGCCTGGCATCCTGTATCTCGCAAATTGACAGCCAGCCGGCCACGTTCGTATTCAAATTTACGAGCCAAGACATAAATAAATGCTTCTTTGCGGACGGCAGTCTCTTCATAATTTGTTCATATTTTATTATTATTTTTTCTGCCTATCTTCTACGGCCTGCCCACAGCATAATTGGCGCCAAACTTCTTTTTCTCTCTTTCTATCTATTTCGATGTAGGTTGGCGATGACTTTAAGCTTTGGAGTTTTACTTCTTTTTTTTTTTTTTTGAGCGTGGGCTATCCACGTGGGTTGGCTTTTCGGGGCCTGGGGCCCGTCAAACTTGATCGGCCAAGACAAGCGGCAACCCAGAAATAAGAAGCAGAAAAGTAGTCCCATTTGATTTGCCGCCTTTTCCCAAAAAAAAAAACATTTCTCTTGTTTATATCCCGTGGGTCGATTTTGATAAGCTTATTTATTTTCACAGGTGCCTCACTAATTTCTTCCTCCCATTTCTCAATGTTAGTCTCTTTTCGGCTTCGATTTTTTTATGAGTTTATAATGGTTTAAATAATTTCCAGTCAGTCATTTATTTGGGTCATTGTTAGGGCTTTAATTTTTCATGGAGAGAAAGACGGAGATTGCCGCCCACTGCTATTGTGTCATTTATTATTTTAAGTCTGAAGAATAGTTTCAAAGTGGGTGATAGGAGTCTTGGCTGATATGTGACATTGCCTTCTGTCGGATATATGCTGATTTCCAATGAGATTTTAAAATTCGAAATAAGATGGTGGGAACGCAATAAAGGAGTCAATTCCGACCCTGGTCTTGATCAGCATCAAAAGCCGATTCAATCTAGTCTTGTTTTGTCCATACCTTTATTTGCAACCTAGTATAATTTACATTATTTCGTTGTTTATCAACACATACGCATATAAATTCAGGAATTGTATGGGTTTTTTTTCTGTAGTTTATGTTATTTTAAACTTTTGTGATTACATCGTCGATATATACAAATTTTGGAGATACTTAAACTTAAACTTTCTTAAACTACTTTTGTTTTACAAGTAACATAAAAACACTCATATTCTAGTTCACAAGATCATTCCCATATTTCCCATCCATTAATTTTATAAGCACTTATGATTATGCCTAACATGGAGTTTCCTTACTCTTCTTTTTTAGGAAAACGATGCCAAAACCATAGGAACTATGATGAGGAAACCGAATGCCACACATGCTTGTTGTTAATGTTAATGTGCCCAGCAAATTTCAAAACTGAACAAATAAATTTAGCCAAACCAGTGGGAAATATGCCAGAAGCGTTCAAGATTCGACTTAGGAACTCAAGAGGAACGATTGGAAGCTAGGAGCCATCGGAGCAAATGTGAAACACATGTGCGTACGTGCGTGTGTGGAGTTGCAGCTTCCAGTTTTCGTTATTGTTCTTTTCTGGCAACGAATTGAAATTGAATTAAGCACTCGCACAGACAATAGGGGAAATAAACGAAACAGCTGAGCAATTCAATTAACGAGAAAACGAAACGAACCCAGACCATTCCAAGTTAAAGCATTTAACACAAGCCTCAACGAAGACAACAGAGCTACAAGACAGGAGCTAGATCGATCTATGCCAGATCCTTAGCAAGTCCCAACCAAGATTCTCGTCTACAAGATGTCCTTGGCCGACATGGGCACAGCATCGCGATCCGCCGGCGGCGGAGGAGGCGGGCGTCACTATGACCTGGCCACCGGCGGAGGCGGTGGGGGTCATCCGGTGGGCGGTGGTCTACCCGGCGGCCGTATGACCCACTCCCTCAGTACTCCATCAGGAGTAGATGGCACGCCTTCAACGCCCAGACACCGCGGCGGGAAGAAGCTGACCGTTCGTATTCAGATGCTAGACGATTCGATTACCATGTTCCAAGTCCAGGTAAGATTTAATTTAAGAACCAAAATAAAACATTTTTTTTGTGTTTTTAAAGTCGATCGGTTTAATGTTCTAAAGGAGAATGTTCTCTTAAAGTCCCTTGGTCATTGGTCTATGGATTTAGTATTTACTTCCTTCAGCGTTGAAATTAAATGTTGAAACCCTCCATTTATCAGCAATTCTTCCAAGTATGATCTTGGTATAGCTGCACGAATTTCCATATTTTAATTGAAGTGAACTAGAATTTCAAAGGGCGGATTAGTATTAACTATTAAGCTAGATAAATTAATTCCCAAGGCGTTGATGTAACGCAAATTTTCTAGACAACAATAGGAAAAGATTTCCAAAGCGTATAAAATTATAAAAATTTTTTTTCTAGAAAAGACTTTTAATAAAACCTGCAGTAGTTTTATTTATATTTAGTTTATCATCTTTTCAGAACAAGGTTGTAATAATTTTATAAATATAAATTTAAAATAAATTAAACGAAAATTTCGTAAGCCTATGCATTTTCTGGCACCCAGCTCCATTTTGAAGATACATCCCTTCCCAGGAAGCACCTGCTGAAACGGAAGTCATCCGTTAAATAAGAACTGCATAAATGCATAATCTCCATGTGTACACAACTTCGTAGGCATGTGAAGCACTGCCTCGTAACAAACCATTTCACGTGCAAATGGAAAAATATATGAGAAGCTACTTTTAATTAAATGTAGACTCAAAACAGCCGGAGCAAAAGGTCGGAAAGGAGAAGGCAGGGCGTAGGGATATATGCGACAAGAGGTCTTAAGTTTTCGGTAGGCGTGGCACTCGGTTTGTTTGGCATGGGGCCAGCAAACGGAAATTCTTTCACTGCGTTTCCCTGGCACACAGGCTGAAATCAACAGGGGCAGTGGGCAGGGGGAGTGGTACAGTGCAGATGCAGTACATCCGTTCTCTGGTCCATGAATCCCCACTCTCCCTCCACTCCTCAAATAAAACATGGCCAACTCAACAGCTTGGCATAGATTTCGTGGGGTGTTTTATTTTGGTTGGATGCTGCACTGGGGTCTACGAACTGTTGTCTGTTGCTGCTGTTCATGTCTGAGTGTTGACCGCAAATCGCATTAATTCGAACTGAATTGGCCTAAAAATACTCTTGGCTTACTTCCTTTGCCTCCTCTTGTTTTACTGCCTGTTGTAGGACTTCGTCTTTGGCCTGTTGTCTTGAACCCTGTGTTGGTTAATGGATTTTTTCGTAGTACTCTCAGCTTGTTCATGTAGTTCGTGTTCCTTGCGCCACTTCCTGGCAGCATTAGCCTCAGCCCACTAAGTGGCCACGCCCAAAAGCGTACACTACAAAATCAAAGCAGAATTTGTTTTTCAAAATTAAATTTTAATTGATTTATTAAGTTACTGCGTCAGTCACAAAACAATCCAGATTACTTATTATTAACACGATTTAATTGTCTTAAATTACTAATGTAAAAAATTTTAGGAACATTTCTATAGAAAGCTTTATATATTTTTAAACTAAGCATTTATGTTGAGATAAATTTTAAATAAATTGTTATTTCGTAAATATCTTTTAGTTAAATAATCATACATTTTATGGCAAAAAACAGGACCATTTTAAAGACAGTTAAATTCTCAATCAAAGCAACATCACGTTTTATTTTTGCAAACACTTTTATGTTTCTAAACTAAGCCTTTGAGTGTAACTTCCAGCCTACCAAAACGGTAGACACATTTCAAAGGCTTCAACAGGCGAGCAAGAGAGCCACGCGAAGTGGAAATGTTTCAGGGCAGCAACAAAATGGATTCCATTGTTTGGGTGGTTTTCAGTTAGGGTTGCCAGTGGAGTGGGTTGGGGGTTGTGGTTTTAGACTGGGAGTTGGGGTTGGCAATAGCTACCGGGTATTGTCGTAGTCTTTGTTGTTGGGTCTCTGGCCTGACCTTTTCGTAAACCAGTGGCACTTGAGGCGGTACCCCGGCTTGCTAAATGTTGTAAAGTGCTCCGCACAAAACTATTTTTATGCGAGTTTATGCCACTCTCTGTCTGCGTTCCTCTGGTGGCATTTTTCCCTTTTGCATTTGCCCAAGGCAAACTCGACAGTTTATCCAAAAACATGATGTAGTAGAAGTTCTGATGCTTTTCCTTTACTCGTTGAGTGTTCTAAATGTTGGATTTTCAAAGGCTTACAGGGTTTAAGTATCAAAAAAGCAAGCAATTGGGTTTAATATTTCTCATAACATTCGTTTTAAATAATTCAGAAGCACGATTAGTCATTTATTGTTCAGCCTTTAAGTTTAAGTTTTAGTTTTAGTAAATATAATTGTTTATCCATTTCAGGGTATACCAAAAGTCCACCCTCAGCAGTATAACTTTTTCCTTGCCACATTAAAAATTCAATCATGTTACAATTTTTGCTGCGCACAGAAATTCTCTTATGGCGCTGCGTATACGTAACACACTCGTACTATATATTGACATGGTTGCATTTTTTAAAAATAGAAGCCTCGGGGGCACCCAACCCTCTTTAGATTCGTTTTACCAACAACAGGACTGCTTTTGCTGGTTTCATGCTTGTGTGCTGGACCCTGACTAGAAACGAATATTGTTGCATGGTCGGTCAACTGCATTATTAATCAAGGCTTCTAATGGATTTTGTGGCTTGTAAACGATAATACGGTTGTGAATGGCAATGAGAATGTGGAACGACATGAAACTGACGAGGATGTGGTAAAGGCTGCGGCTTGCGGCCACGTCCTGACCAAAACGAACGGAATTTCTAGCCAAATCTCATGCATGTGAAGCCTGCTGAAGAAGAATTTCACCTGCCGAAATGTGAACATTGAAATATTTTTCTGGCCCAGAGAGCCAGGAGAATGTGGAGCAGTTGGTGGTGCACTTAGCAAATCTATGCTTCTGGTCTCAGTTGGGAATGTTTTGGCTTTTATGCTACTCTTGAGAATGTCGACGTTGACGCCATTTCATTTATTTATCAAACAAAAATGTTTTTATTTATATTTGTGGTTTTTGCCTTTGTGCGTTTTTCCTTGAGCGCAAACAATATTAAAAGCTTATCTCGATGTGTTGAGCGAATTTTGCTGATAATGCGGAATAATGGAAGTCCATTTTGGACCTGTATAAAGTCATGACGCCAACAAAAAGTATTTATGGGTTTTATAGATTGTACAAGTGTGAGAGGGTAATGCAAAAAAGGGCCCAATAATAAAAAAAAACCATTGAATAAATCAAAAAAGCTGTTTATATCAAAATCAAGGTCAATAAAACTGAAAAATTGTTCTTTTTTTTATCGTAAAACAATTCAAGTTTACATAATTTAATTTTAAATTATTGTCAAGTCCATAGAAAGTTACTATTTTCTGTCGATTAGTCAACTCGAAATTTGATTATGTGTAATTAACGAACAATTCTACTAACTTCAACAAACTTCTATGTCGTTTATCACAATTAAAAGTGTCACAACAGGCGCTTCCTTTACCACAGCAAATAACTTTATATGCTATTTCCTGCAAGGAACCTAGAGACAATTTCCCCTTTGTCAAACATATTGCCTTAGAAACTTGAGTTATTAAACTCTCCTTTACGAAATTCTTAACTTTTCTGTGCAAAGTTTGCCAATAGTTGGGAGTCTGGGCCAACCCGCAGATTTGGCATCTATACCAATGGGGTTAACTGAGGCCATTCGATAGGCAAGGACAATGTATGTGGAACGAGATGAGAGCAGACACCCGCATACGTGCCCCTTTATCGTCTTTTTGTCGTAGCACCTTCCTCCTGCAACCACTTTTTCTACACTATAAATATAGTTTCTAGCTTATAGAATTTTATTGTATGGATAGTGAACATTTTAAAATTGAGTTCATTTCGAGTCTAGCAATAAGCTTTTTATAGTTGGTTATTATACCCTCGCGGGGTACTATAATCTTAATCAGAAGTACGCAACGCAGTGAAGGATATCCGACCCTATATATTAAATGACTGCCCTGGGAACGATCGTTAAATGTATAGATAAATGTAAAAATTTGGAAGTAAAATTAATATTCTTAATAGTAGTAGAAGCTATTTATTAGGATTTAATTTTTGTTTTAATATTTATAAGATTCAGCAAAAGTTTGGTATTTACCTTTTTTCCA
>JAEIIJ010009821.1:0-16147 GCA_018904815.1 Drosophila ogumai | reverse complement strand
TATTTTTCTTTAGAGTATTTATAAAATTATTAAATTTAATTCAATTTGTATGAAAAAGACAAGAGATTCGGTAGGTTTTTTGTTGTGTCAGTCATCCGCGACAAGGCGAGGCGAGGCCTCTTTGGGGACTACTCCGCTTATTCGCCGCTTTTTGTTCCCTGTTCCCTGTACTCCTTGTTGCTTATTCCGTACTCCCGAGTCCGGATATCTGTCCGGGAGCTGTCAGGCCTTTCTGTGTGTGTTTGTTAGGTCCGGTTCAAGTGCTCGTTTGGCCAGTGAAAAGGAAGCGGCTCGATGGGCGGCTCTTGGGGTTTTGGGAAAATCTGGTAGGCGGAAAATCCCCATCTCTCCCCCATCCACATTTTCAATTGTGTTTTGGCCTCTCGCGCACGTTAATTATGATAACCAGTTGGGTTGCTGAAGGGGTCACAGGGGGCCCAACAATGGCTGCGAACTCGATGCTGAGCTGTGCTAATTAGCAGGCCTCTAAGAGCCCGCTCTAATTTGCAGGCAGCTCTCCAACAGAGAACCGGACTTTGACTACGACTTGGACACGGAATCAGCTTCATTAGCCGGCATTAACACTAAGTAAATTTCCTGTGGCCCTTCCTACACGAAATATGATTAAGACCGAACACATGCCAAAAGCGACAACCAAAAAAAAAAACAACACAAAACACAACAGGAACTGGAATTGGAACTCGAGAACCCACAAAACGCCGCAGGTGATTTCATTTCCATAAAAAAATACAAAGGCCCCAAAAAGCGAACAAAAACAAAGCACACAACAATATAATTAAGAGCCTCAAGTGTCTTTAAATCAAAAAAAAAAAAAAAGGAAAGACCTGTGAGCAGGCAGGATCAGCGAGCAACAGATTGGCAGGCAGATGTTTCCTTAAACTTAAACTTAAATCCCCCATGGAGCTTGGAGAAGGAAAAAATAAAAAAAAAGATGCAACATGAATTAAGCCAAATTTTTGGCAAGCTGCAAAAAATATGAAATGGGCTACAAAAGATACTATAAGGCATATGGCTTTCAGGAAAATAAAACTTTAAGTACGCGAGCTGGAAACAAGAGACTAAAATAAAATGAAAATGTATCTTAATTATTTAAAATATTTTTTGTATTATATTGCTTTAAATAACACATTAAATTACTCCAAAGAAATAATTTAAAATCCCTTTACAACTGTTTGTAAAGACTCCTTAAAGATCAGACTAACCAAGTGATATATTACAGCTTGGGCAATATTTTATGCAAGAACAGAGCTAAAACCGCCTTCATTAGTGGAAAATCTCTTTATTTACACAAACATCTTTCGCGCGAGGCCATATCCCTGGCTATCTGGACATATGAAGTGTTGGAGAAATATGCCCCAAAGCCACAGAAAACAACAAACCTCAGGGAACCGCAGAAATTATAGCAGAGCAATGGACCGCGGCAGCGTATGCGATTATTTTGATGAGTCCGCCGTCGGTCCGTTCGACTTGTGCCGTAAATATTGGGAAAAATATGGCACAAGAGCAAAGCGCAGCGGGAACACATGGGGGATACATACCCCATCTCTCCTCCCTCTCACTATCCCCGATTTGTAACCAGAACAGAGAGGGGTCTCTGGGTCTGGCCGGAGAAGATATTCCAGCAACGCCAACCGGCACACTCGCCTTGCCCCAAGTTGCGTGTGATGTGCGTGAAATGCAACTAAATCATGCCGCGAAATATTTCAGGGATTGCTGCTCTCACAAAGGAGAGCATGCACTGGAAGAAATTAATGTAAGAAAAATAAATTAAGGAAAAATATCTGAGAAACCAAAGGGTGCTTAAGAAAAACTGGTATAATAGGTAGAAATATTTTAAATGGAAACTAAGGCAAGTTTAGTATAAGAAATATTTATTATTAAAAATTAATAAAATCCTTTCAAGTTCCTAACATTTTATAAAAAATAGTTTCCGCTGTAATTACCTTTAAATATTATTTAAAATCCAATTTTTTCGAGTGCACCAACCCAAGTCGCTGCATAATACACGAACAAGCTCCCTGCCAGGCGGCAGATGGCCGTCCGAGCGATTCTTGTTGTTGTTGATAACTTAAATGCCACATTTAGATACAGAAATTTCAGTAAAGTCGACGCATAAATCAAGCGGCAAGCGGTGGTGCGGCCAAGATCACCAGAGGCAGGAAGCAGGGGGCGTTCCAACAAAGATGAGGAGGAGCAAAGAGTCCATCCATGGTTATGCCAGTGCAACTCGATCGGAGGCGGAAGTGTGCGGCGGCGGGGGCTTCACCATTCAGATCTCTGTGCCTTTAATTATTGTCATTTTTTGTACACAAGAAGAGTCTTTCCATTTTTCCGACAAAAAAAAAAAAGGGGGAAAAATCGGAGGCGAGCCGCTTAGTCACAGCTCTTTATCATCATTCGTCGCCCTCGTCGACGTTATTTGACACTTTTCTGACATTTTTATCATTTAAGTCACATTCAGTTTTTTTCTCCTTTGTTTATTTTTGATCAGTTCCCCTCCTGGATCACTCCCTTCTTTTGGGCTTAGTTCTCTGTCTCTGGATATGACAGCTTTTCATGGCCATATAAAGATATTTTATTGTTGCCCAATTCCGTCCCAAGTTTAATGAAAGTGTTGAGTTTTAGTTTTCGTTGCGCTTTTTATTCTTTTAATTGTTTGTTTATAGTCAACGCATTCGGGGCGTGCTCGTTAAGAGGCAGCTCCACCGGCTCCGGCTCCCTTCATGATAAATTGCCAGGGATTGGGGCATGGAACAAAACCCATTCAAAATACGCCATAAAACTGACTCTTTGCTGGCACATTTCAAATTGATTTAAGTTTGTTGCCCGTTGTTGAAACACGAAGAATCTATAAAACATCCCAACTTACCTTAACAACTCTATTAAAAAGGGCAGGAAGGAGAGAGAGAGACTCGTACTACCCCCAAGTTGAGGCATTTCAAAACATTTACGGCTGAGCATTGCATTGGCAAATCATCGGCGGGGTATTTAAATGAAGGCAGAGGAGTAAACAAATGAAGTCCAATAAAATTTAAGTATTCAGTAAAATGAGCAGCCGGAGAATGTTGATTTTGTTGCTGCTGAGATTGCCATTCAAATTCGAAATGAGTGCGAGAAAAGTTAAAGTGAAATCAAGTTGGGGAAGTCATCAAAAAGTCTCACGTATGCAAGACATATAATTCTGTAACTTCCTTAGATTTTTAGGGATTTTTTTACCTTTAAATTAATTATTATAAAGATTTTTTCATGATAACATTAAGCTTAGTTGGGTATTTAAGATTTACACATAACTTACCTAAAGCTTAAACTAGTTAATAAATTATCTTGTTAATGGTTATTAGTACCATTTAAGTAGTTTACAAATAGCCCATCTTTAATAGTTTTAACCTAGCTTAATATCTGATTTATTTCCAGATTAATTCGTATATATTTTCCTTGAAAAATTCCTAGTAACCAATTTCCTTTTACCTCCAACACACATTTTCTGGCCATTAACTATTAAAGCCAAAGACAGCTGAGATGTTAGCCACCACCAAGCGGCGGCCAACTACAGCGAATTATGTCTACTTATAAATCAAATACCCTAACAACATGGCCACTGTAATTATGGGAAATTTATAAAAAATTACATAATATTTACAAGATGTTATCGAACCCAACAGAACCCAAGGAGATACAAAAATATATACGGGGGAGTCCGGCCAGAAGTTAATTTGTCTATTAAGAGCAGTTGGCAGTCAAATGCAGTGGAAGAGAATATTTTTTTGTTGGCTTGTAAATGGGTCTAATCAGTCAGGCAAAAGGGTAAGCCTATAATTTGGTAATTACGACTACCGGCCGAGGAGATTACCCACAGCCAACGGGGCACAAATGAAGGTAATAAGTCAAAAGCGGTTGCATTTTGGATGCATAATTTTTGGGAATACTTTGGGTACTCCTGTTCTTGCCCCGATCTGTTCCCATAGCCTGCGGGTATAATTAGGAGGCCCAAATGTTAGCTGCCCGCTGTTCCAAAGATCGATCTTTAAAAATAAAAAAGGAGGAGGGATAAACAGTAGCCCCTCGAGTTCCTGTATTTCAGTTATTCCCAAAGATAATGATGATCCAATCTGTTATAGTAGAGACATCAGCAGCTGTGGGAATTTTGACAATTTGATTTGTGGTTCAGTTTCGCCATGAAATATATTTTTCCCGCATCGAAAACGTGCTTACAGAACTGAAATTACATTTTAACAATTACGTTGCACAGAAAAAAGGATACCGAAAGCAAATCGGCAACATTGTTTAGAGGAATGTTTCCGAAAAACCACAGGACCCAAAAACCGTTGAGTGACCACAGCCGTCAGTGGCAGTTGAAACCGCACACGAATCGTCGTCCCACTGAAAGGGCAAAGCGAAATTTATAATTGCCCAGGGAAATAAATACACAGAGAAAATTTAACAAATATATAGAAGCTGTGGAAAGTTCTCCCAGCCGACCCTTTGTTAGGAAAACAACAGGTACTGAAAAGAGTTCAAAGGGCTTAAAGGTTAAAGGCCCGAGTCCCTGACCAACATTTGTATTTTTGGGCCACCACCCACCATGACCTTTTTCGCACAGCCCCAGGTTTTTGGGACACGCTCACGCACTTTAGCGCTTTATCTAAAAACATTTAACCCCCCTCAAAAAAAAAAGGAGAGAAGGAAAATTTTGTGGAATATTTTTGGAAAAGGAAAACGTTCCTTGGCTTTCCCCACATATGCTTCTTCGTCTATGTCAAAATTACTGTTTAACTTTTATGGTGTTTTGTCGCATTTCGCCAGCTATTTATATATATGTATGTGTTGGCTGCCATAGCTTTTGCAGCTTATTTCTTTGGCATTTTTCGGCTGTTCTTTGGGTGACACAAATGTGACATAAAATTTTCGGTTCGAGCTGCTTTTGGGGTGGCCCTGCCCATACCCATCCCCACTCCAAAGCCCGGCAATATGGCGCTTGTCTTTGGCCAAGTTGCATGTTGGCGTGTGTTGTGTAATTGCTGCAATCTGTTTTTCGGGAGGGTCTCTGTGTCTCCTCATTGGGAAAATAGGAAAAAGCAGGAGGAGGTGTGGCAGCACAAGGACTGTGTGTGTGTGTGTGTGTGTGGGGGGACACATGTTGTCGAAACAGCTTTTAAATTGTTATTGATTGGCAAGGCGAACCGATACGAAACGTAACGAATCGAAATACACACACAGAACAAAGCCGAAAGTGTGACATGTTTTTGGTCTAAGTGGCTGGGAAAAACAACAACAAAAACAAAACCAACGCAAAAAAGCAAACAATTTAATATTGAAAATCGGGTTATGGAAATACATGCATAGATATGCGTATCTGAAAAGTTTTAGCAAGAGCTCGTAACTGTGTAAACACCATCAATCAATGTTGCCGGGAAGGTACACACATTCTGCGGGTAGTTTTATCTCGCGACGAAAACAACTCTCTCAGAGGGTGGAGGGAGGTGGAATATTTAAAGACTCTTACTATGTATAATTTCAGCACACGAAAAGTGGATTTAAGATTTATTTCTTACCAGGAAAAAGCATTTTTGGGTAATAAATCAGAGGGGGAAGATCTAGGTATTCCATTACGAATACAAAATTATTTACAAATATGTGTGATTTATTAAAAAAATAGCCAAGACACATTAGTTATTAGATTTATGGAATTAGAGTTTAAGCAAATGCAGATTTTTAATTATTTCATAACAACAATGTTTTTAGAAAAATGTTGAATTCTCGCTTAATTTCAGACTTCTGCAAGACTTTCAAAAGGCTTTGGCATAGGTCTGTTTTTAACATGGCCAGTGCCTACATCCATGACTAATACCATTTTTTTTGAGTGATGGGACTATTTAATTATTAAATAAATAAATAATTTCCTTATTTAGTATTTCTATTATCCAGAAATTATGTTAAAAAAGTGCTAACTAATTAAATAACAAATCTCTAGCTTCTTGTTGCATGGGCTCTTTGTATTATGTAAAATTTTTATTTCCATCGGTCATGTCTTGAAAGTCTCGCCTGTTGATGCTAATCAAGAATATATATTGTTTATAGGGTAGGAAATGACTCCTTAGCTGAGTTACTAGCTTCTGATGCAAATTATAATAAAAATAATATATTAAATTATGAAAACATAACTCTCATATATTTATAGATGGACTCCAAACAATTTGTTTCCCCTGTGAACATTTAAGTTTTAACAATTTCCTTATCTGGGCAGCTGCATTGCATATTACACATGTCATACGCCGAAGAAAAATGAACTGAACGAGCCGGCGAGCCGACGAGATGGCCACCGAAATGCACTTTTCTCTTATCTAATTGCATTAAAAGTCAATAAATTAATAAATAGCGAGCAATAAATTTAGTAAAAACAAGCCATTAATAACACTTTGGTTGACACCGCCAGCCAAGAGAGCCACAGAGCCGGCGAGCATCGGTCGCCCTGCGGCATCGGTGCCGATGCGATGGTCAGGTCAGGTCGCCACAGTCCATTGAGGTTGGGTATTTTCGGGGGTCAGAGGCCATCGCCATCGCCGCCACCGCCATCCGCCGACATGTGCGCTGAAAAGTTGAAAAATCGAGCGCACCATGTTTTTGTCACCGCCAAACTGGCGGAAATTCTAAGAAAAATGCAGCAAGTAATTTAATTTATATTACACAAAAGCCGTGCAAGGCGGGCACAATTCGTTGCACTTCGTTGCCCTTTGTCGTTTATCAAAAACAATTCATTTATCAAAAGAAATATATGTGTACCACAGTTCCACCGGTGTGGGCGATTTGTGTGTGCCGACAATAAAGCGTAATTAAATTTTTAAAACTATTTAAATCAATGCCGACAAAACGATTGGAATTTTTATATTGTAAATTACATTTGATGGGCCAAGGGCCAAGGCATGCGGGCCTTGATTGAATCCAATTCCAAAGCCCAAATCGAAATCGAAATCCTGCTAACGCGTGCCACTTTCCGTTGTTCAACTATTTTGAAATAAAAAAAATATTCAACGCTGGGCATTTTACAGTCGAAAAACTGTTGTTTGGGTAATTTGTTTAATTGGAAAAATCGTAAAAAATAAAATGGGAAGCAATTGTGTTGCAGCACAAATTGATTTTTACGACATTGAGCAATTGACAATAACGGTGGCAAAGTAGCGGGAAAATTTACGATACAAAGTTAAGCCTTTGGCATAGTTGTGCCAATGGGGTGACAATGGAAAATCTATAAATCCACGAAAAGTATGCCGATCCCTCAGAAATTCATTTAAATGCCCCATAAAACAAAAATTTATTTGAAGAAGAGTTCAAAATGTCATTCGAAAATGCAATTAATGGGAGGTGGCAGGGAAACATTAAACTTTATTAAGCAGGCTTCGAAAATGTGCTTTATATGAGGGTTATTTCCTATAAATATATTTTTCCAAGACAATTATAAACTCTTCTCAAATAATTAAAATTTATTTGTATTTTATAAATAAGAAATTCATGCAATTAATCCTTAAAAAATACACTTGATTATTTACTTAAAGGATGATTTTCAAGTCTATATAGAAATTTCTTAAAAATATTCTATAACCTGTAAATGTTTACCAACATCTTAATTAATTTATGAAAAATCCATCACTTTTCTGTCTCTCATTTAAATGCCCATAAACCAGCATTTATTTCAGGAAAAAGTTCGCCAAGTCAACAATTTAATGGGGCACTTTAGGACTTCTTCCGCCACAACAACAAACCATCGAAGCCGAAAATATATTTCCCATTCTGAGTGTTCTATATATATATACGACTGCGAGTGTGTATGTTTTTCCATCCCTACCACCGCAAGGCCAATTAAATCAACAGCAAAAGTCTCACACTTTGGCCAGGAAGAGCATTAGCCTGCGGCACGTACCGCACAATGGGCCACAACAGCATTTGCACCAGGGCCAGTTAGTTAGTGGGCTTTCCCAGAATTTGGAGAGGGCCCAGACCAAGACCTACGTCCATACCCACATTTGGACCCAGTGCGTAGGCAATCAGCCTCCCGATTTTCCTGCCTTTCCGGCATCGGGGGCAACTTGAGAGACAACCACAAAAATGCACGCTACTCGGTGGTACAATGTGTGTGTGTGTGTGTGAAAATGGCAGAAACAAAACAAGAACAAAGAATTGGAAAAACTGGGAGAACAAAATGGAAAAGTGGTGAAATGTATTTGGTTAGAGCCACAGGGAAACGTGTCTCTAACTAACTTGCTGACTGACATGAGGACTGACTGACTCGTCGTGCGAAGCATTGTCAGTCTTCAGGCACTGAAAAAAAATGTATATAAATTTAAAATAAATATAGGAAGCAATATAGAAATTATATAGAAGTATAGGAGCATAATAAAAATTATAATAATAAATGAAAAAGACTTTAATAACTTTCAAAACCATTGAAAATATATTAAAAGTTTGATTTTCACAATTGGAAATATCGTAAAATTTACAATTAAAGTTAAAAAATCGATAAAATATGGGAAAAATTCTTTAAGATTTAATTGTAAGTTTATATTTAAAAATTAATCACCCATAAATCGATGCAATATCAATTAATAATCGATATATTTTAACTTTCCATCTAGAATTTTTACCAATAATAATCAACAATTTATAAATAATTAGTAAACAATTTTTTAAATATTTTTCTCCTCACCCATTTTAAACAATATTACCATTATTCCTCTCTCTGTAATGTAGTGCGTTTCCAGAAGATAGAACAAATAGCATTTGGACACGCAATATGGAATTTATGTTGGATAATGCCCGACCGACTCGACTCGTGTCGACTGCCGATGCAGAGATAAAGTTTCAAATTAGTTTTGTGGCTGGTAATTAAATTTAATTTTTTTATTAGGCCACAACCACACAGAGAACAATGCGGAATGTGTATAGCTGGGGGTTAAATAAAACGAAATGAGGACACTTTTAAATTGAAATGGGAAATTTATACAGGAGTAGGGGACGATGTTTCAGCTATTCAAAGCAAAATATTCGCTTTTATATTCATTTCATTTGCCTGACTCTGAATAATTCGTCATTTGCGGCCATTCATCATCGGCCGAGTTGGGATATGTACAAATGTACTTACTCTCATTGCGAATTTGCATTTCCCCAAGCCCAAAAAGCTTTCAGCTGCGAGGCAACTTGATTGCCGTTTGATTCGTGATCTTCCAACTCAACTGTCAGCTGCTCTGACTTGATGACTTTGGCCCCGAGCTCTGCCAAAGACTGATTGATTGATGATGCCCCACCACCACGTTGCTGAGGTGTGTTTTCCTTCTAGCACTCCTCTTAAATTCAAGAGACCCGGCCCCGCCTTGGACTTTAAGTAAGGCAACCTGTTAACCCACAAAGTAAAACAAAAAAGTTACCAAAAAAAAAAACAGTATAAAGTTGCCTGGCATTATTGTAACAGAAAACTCTGACAGCAACAACGAAAAGAAAAACACTGGAAAAGCTGGCAAGGTAAACACGTGAAACAAACGAAGCGGCTAACACAATATTGGCAACAGCACAAAAAAAGGGAGTCAGCTGGGGCTGATAGCTGGCAAAAAAAATGAACAAAAAATAAGAGAAGAAGAAAAAAAACCTAATAAAGTACCAAACAAATTGGAGCACATACATATCTCCCAGACATAATCCGAAGGCATGCCGGGGTTATGATAAAGTGTCAGGGAATTCCGGAGAGGTAATTGAAATAAGCGTGGAAATTTGTAAGGCTCAGGGAAAAGCTCTTAGCTGGAAGTTTTCTTTCCTTCTTCTTGAGATATATGTTCGTGCCTATTAATTATGATTTTCAGGTGGGCTCCTAATGGAGTCCCAAGTGGCGGCAGGGGGGCTCTACTCCAAGGTTCTCCCGTAATAAATTCAATTTAAATGAAGCGTAAAATTCAATCAGTTCGGTGGTTTCAGAGGTTGAGGTTCAGGGTTCCAGTTCGGGCTCTGATTTGGCCTCGGCTTCTGCGGCTGCGTCTGCGGCTTCTTAGGTGGTAAATTGTTTTCTCCTCTCCGAGTGAAGTTCTGCGAAATTAGAGGCAAACGCCACAATAAAGAAGTCAATTTATATACATACATTTTCCACTCTTCGGGCTCTGCGGTTCCCTACTCTCCCCCCTAAAAAAAAATGCAATTTACCAACCTCCACCACGGCCTTTGTTTTCCCTCCTGGAGTGGATTTCCTTTGTGTAATAAAATTAAAGAAAAATCTAGGTAGACAATGGGTAGCATATGTTATGCGGTCGAGTGATGCGGCATTCTCAAGACCCTAGTCCCAAGTCCACGGCATTCAATCAAAATGATGTTGTTTTAATTTAAGGGACAAGCGTTGGGATTTGCGTTGAGAATTTTTAATAAATGCCTTTTTACGACCATAAAGAATTGCTCTGTGGCTGCAGTGGAGTGTTTGGCCCTGGTCCTTGGGTCCTTGCCCTAATTTTATTGATGGTGTTCCATGTGCACTGGGTTGTGCGCGGCGTTTGTAAACTGTAATTGCACAAATTTCGGACAAGTCGCAGATGTACTTACTGAAGCTGTAGTTGAAAACGCAGTTGGGTGGATTTGGGTTGGGTTTAGCGTTAGTTGCATGTGTTAGTGGGGCCTGACCCTTGGAAATGGGGGGTAAATGAGGCAGAAGGGGATCCTATTTTGGGAAAGGCCAAAGGAGCTGGAGAAATTAGCTTGGGTCTCGAGATGAAATTAGTTTCTTAAAGAAGGTTTAACATTTTTGGAAGAATATTAGTCGGATAAGATATTTTTAGGGTTTATAAAATATATTACCTAAGTTTTAAAAATATTAAATATTTTTGGTAAGTTTAAAATTAGAAGTGGAAAATATATTATTCAAGATATCTTTATTATTTTTTTCTTATTACAAATATGTTTTAAATTATTTATTAATTATATACTTTTTCTAACCAGTTTATAATAATTTCCTAACCCATTTTACTTCTAAAATCCCGTATAAAACCTTACATTTTAACATAAAAACTTCAGTTACATATCCCAATAGAAATATTTGTAAAATGTACAAGATTATAACCCACTCGATTCAGTACTTAAAGTTCCAGTTACAGTCACAGAACCCTACTTTACATCGGCTTACCCAAGGGGAATCCCCTGGCGAACCCTCGCATATCCCACAAAAGCTTTTCATTGATAAAGAACAACAAATGTAATGGCTGCCCGGAAACTTAAGCTTCAATTTGATGAACCAACAAAGGGGACCTCAGGCAGTCGTCCTTTTCAAAGTGGAGGCCCCCCCAAAAAAGGTTTCAAACGGAATCCCAAGCAAATACGAAATATGCTCAGTACACACAGAAAAAAATAAGCAAAGGATTTTTAAAAGAATATATATAAATTTTAAGGCCAAGTTACGTTTAATTAAAGTTTAATTAACGTATGAAATTTAAGAGAAAAATTAATATTTTCAATTCTTGAAATCTATCAAACTAAATAACTATTTTCTTCTCTGTGTAGCCTCTGCATTGATTTGAAAATTGCAAAACGTTTGGCATGCGTGGCTCTGTGTGTGTTTGTGGCTTTTGTTTGCCCAACGCTTTTGGTTCGGGGAAGCCCCCAACTATTTAGAAAATTGAGACACCTACGGGCAAGTCTATTAGTCGCCTGTATGTATGTAGGAGGCGCCTGCCTGACTCTGTGCTCTCGGAGAGCTGTAAAACAAAATATTTACACGCGCCGCAAAACAGCACGCAAGCCAGCTGAGAACCCTGTTCCTCCGACAAGGCAAGGACATGCGAACGAGACATTAAAGCCAACAAAACGTTACAGAGCCGGAGTTGAAAGTAACGTAACGGAACGGCACAGAACAGAGCCGAGTTGAAGGAGTCTTAGGCTTCCTTGCAAAAAATAAAAATAAAAGAGGAAACGGGAAACACTTTTGCCTGTCCCGCTTACATTTAAACGAAGGCAGACAAACCTTCGTCCCGACAGGACGAGCTTCATCCCACAAATACATAGACACACAAACATAAACTCCAGTGATGGCTGAGATAAATCTAAAAAATAAGAATAAAATGAAAAGAAGACTAAGTAGGTAAAATATCTTGATATTTAATCATTTTAAAAAATGCAAGCCTTTAGTTTGAGCTTTAAATATGAAAATATATGATATACAATACAGTATTTTAGTCATTATTTTTAATGAAATAAATATTTAACAAATATTTTGAACTTTGAAGACAATTTAAAATATTTCTTAGGACATTTATAAATAATAATGATCATAATTTATTACGCCAGGAATTTTAAATATTTCTTAGATAATTTTAGAATAGTAATGATCATAAATTATTATTTTTAATATATTCAAGATAAGGTCCTTAATTGTAAATAAAATTTTAAATATTTTTTTGAATATTTTAATGATCATAATTATTATTCTAAATTTGTTCAGGTTAAGATACTTTAATTTTCATTGTCATTTTAAATTTTTAATAAAACAAACCATTATTTAAAGTTATTAAAACCCTTATATTTGATGCTTATAAATTCCTTAAAACATCTAGAAAATACCTACTGTATGTTAGCTTTATTTTTTGGCTAAAATCACCTGCTAAATTGGCCAATATGGCCATCACTATTGCCCCCATAAGAGGAGCCCAACTGGGCCGGCACGTCTGCTCCGATGCTTTTAGTCTAAATAAAGGCATTTAAAAGATTTAGAGCAAATGAACCTAACCTCAAGCGCGTTGCCGGGCTCTGCCATTAATGGCGGCGGTTTTGGCAGCGCGTGGGGCGTGGCACATAAAAACAAAGGACACGCATGTCCTGCCTTGTCCTGTCTGTCAGTCTGCCAGTCTACTGCCATTGCCGAGACTCGTCCTTTTTCACTTGTGTGACATTTTTATGGCGAATTTAAGACACGCAACTTTTTCGTCCTGTGCCTGCCTTTCCCTCCTTTGGAGTCCTTGCTCCTTTCTTTTTCTTTCGCTTTTTTTTTCGTTGGGATTTCGCCTGGTGATTTGTCAGAAGTCGCTTTAATTTCCTGATTGTACATATTCGAAGGGGACACATCCCATCTATGGCTGCTCTGATGATGA
Source organism: Drosophila ogumai (assembly GCA_018904815.1). Classification (NCBI taxonomy): domain Eukaryota; kingdom Metazoa; phylum Arthropoda; class Insecta; order Diptera; family Drosophilidae; genus Drosophila; species Drosophila ogumai. The sequence goes on along the minus strand of JAEIIJ010009821.1, from coordinate 3,023 downwards.
TGACAAAATGAGGCAAATAAAATTCTGTTGTGCATTTCCTGATCACATCCTGCGGTCTGCGTGCACGTAATTGCTTAATTTTTTATGTTCCTCTGCTTTCACCAGAAACAAACACTCTCTCTCTATCTGTTTTCCCTTTTGCCTTGTCTCCGATTTTTATTTATTTTTCGCTTTCGGCGTATTTTTATTGCCTTGTGTGCGAGCAGATTTTCTGTTAATTTTTGCGCTTGATTTTTATCTCTCCGCCAATGTTGGAGCTGTAGTTAATTAAGTTATTAAGTGCGTCAGGGGAAGGACGTCGCCGGCAACTTTATTTCATATTATATAAGATTGCGTATGTCATGGTAATATCTTGTCTGAGGCCTGCATATACTTTTATGGCAACAACTGCCGCAGGAGGAAGGAGAGCCTAGATCAAGGCAGTTGATATTGGCTTTGGCAAGACAAGAAGAAGGTGGCGCAGCTGCTCAGGCTTTTAGCTAATTAAATCGAGGAGCGCACTCTTAACGATTTTGGGGCTTACGAGCATAATTAAATGGATTCACCTCATCGAGGAGTTATAATAGGGCCATAAATAAGGTTACACACAGAAGGGAGCATAACCCATTACAGATAGGATCTTGACTGAAACTAAAAACTTGAAGGTTTGCCAGACTTAATTTATAGGAATTTAAAAATTACTTTATATTTATTACTTATATAAAATATATATAGTTAATCATCAGATTCCTCCAGGAAGATGTTAAATATGTTAATTTCCTATTACATATTTATTTATTTATTATTTAAACTCCTTTCAAACATCACACTTAATTACTCATTTTTCCAGCAGCAACCTTAAGCATCACTAATCACTTTTGAATTCAGAGAAAACCCATTCAAACCCCTTCACAATCACCAAGTTTATTCCTGGGTTTACATTTCCAGAGTCCACGCTTCAACGCCTACTCGAAAGTTTTAGCACAACCGATGCAAATTAGCATTAGCATTAGCATTTCGCGCAAGACAATGTTGTGCCATTAAGACAGGCTCCAGGAGATGGAGATGGAGCAAGAGATGGAGCTGGGCCAGAGCTGGAGCTCTCCAGTTCTCCATTGTTATGCATAAAGCTGAAACCTAGACGCGACGTTGTCATGCATAATTCAAAGTGTCCGTCAAGTTGTCATAAACTGCAGCGGCGACAAAGAAAACTAAAGCCACGCAGCTCCAAGAAAATTAGCAAGCCAGAAACAGAAACAGAGCAGCCAAATTTGGCAAAGAGGAAACTTCACTCGGGCAGCCGAGAAAATTCTGGGAAACTGGGGGAAACTTAACCTCCACTCTCACTCACTCACTCACAACTTATTGCTAATGTAAATATTTTGTTTTAATTTTCGGCACGATAAAAACAAAAACTTCTCATGCGGGCCTTCGGCTGTCGTTGAGACCAGAAACATTTTGGAAACTTTGAAATTGGAATTGTGACGGTAACACGAGACACCGAGAGACACAGACAGATAGACAGCTCTCTAAAACGCAGTGATATATAAAGTAGAATTATGAAAACTAATTATAGGGGTGCACACACACACACACTCGATTCCACAGAGGGTTAGTTTTTCCAAGAGGTGAGTAGTTTTCCCGAGGTCTTCAGCTTTTCCATCAAACAGTAGCTGATATGGCCCAGACTGCCAAGGCCTTCCATGGGCACGCAAACGTTCAAGATAATTAACCACTTATGTTTAAACAAATTTTAAGTGCTGCCACCCCTCACAAAAAATAATGGGTAGTGGCACATCGACGTGGGAATAATCAGAAGCACAGCGCGGCCAAAAGGGAAACTGGATATCTTGGAGAAAACGAATGGGGAAATACCCTACTACATAAATAATTTCAATCCCAAGAGGTGACAAGTCAAATGAAATTATAAATATTTTTTCGGAAAATTTATATCTTAAAAGGTATCGTAAATATAGCAATTGATTTAGGTTTTTAACTTAATGAGTTAAGGAAAACTTCTGCAATCTTAAGGTAAGTTATAAAAATAATTAAAAATTCTATAAAATATCCTTTCACTTAAGTAAATATTTATTTAATAATATATTTTATTTATAAATTTATCGTTGGTATATGTACTTCATATACGTTCTTCAGAAATTTTATAAAAACTATTATTATTAATATATCTTCACTTTATTCAATTCAAACCCATTTTCCCTGTGTACCAATCGATATATTAACTAGGTCAATTCTTGCTTTTCTTTTTAGTTAAACAAAATACATAAATAAAAAAAAATATATTCAAAATATAGTGCACTTCCTAGTTCTCTCAATGTTAATATTAAAACTTTATTCATCGAAGAAATACAAACAAATCGGTAGCTCCGGAATCCCTTCAGTTATGAGTAAAGTTTAACCGCATTATTTTCTTGGGGAAATCCGTGACCGTATCAATAAAGAATCCACGATCCACTTCCGTTGTGCGTCACCAACACAATTTAAAAGTAATAATACCCATTATTCCAGGACCAGTCCAGGAACTGCTCTTACTCTCTTTTTGCACAGGAACTCTCCTCTGCTGCATTGCGGCGAAGTTTAAGTGAAAAACTTTTCTGTTTTTCGTTTTTTGCCTCGAAACTTTTGCAGCTTGGCAGAGGAAAATTGCAGCGGCTGCCATTACAACGACCAGGGAAATCACAGACGGTGGTTTTTCCAAGGGGCCGGCAGGGAGGTGGAGGGAGTAGTTGAAGGCAACGAGGAAATGGCAGCGGAACCAAGGAATGTTAACCGAAAACAAACAGCAAACAGCAGCGCGGTGACATTGATTTTTACGTGCCCCTGGACCAAACACACAACAGGCCACAAATGGCAGCTCAAGCCATCATTAACACGCACAGAGTTCACTTCCAGTCTCGGCGTACACTGGGAGAAACGGGGATAGAGTTGCTGGAGGGAAGTAGAAAATAAAAGTATTATTTTTGATTTTATATTTCTTAATTTGTATCGTCTTGGAAACTAAGTAATTCTTTAGATTTGTATATTGG
>JAEIIJ010009817.1:0-17609 GCA_018904815.1 Drosophila ogumai | reverse complement strand
TATGTTTACTTCAAAAGTCTTTTTTTCAATAATATCAAGTATTTTCATCTCTAAATATTTTCCCTAAAATGTTCTACTTATTTTAATGTCCTTGAATTTATAGGGTAGATAGTATGAAATATATAAATATTTATTTAAATAGTAAAATTTTTAGAAATAACTTTAAAACTATTTTTAAATAGTTAAAAGAGCTTGGTTTTTACTTAAAGGCCTTTCCCTAAATATACCAACCATTTTCATTTAAAACTATTTTTCTTAGTGCTAAAATTCAGATTTTACAAGATATTTCTAAGGTCTGGATAGTAATTATTAAATCTATAAATATTTATTTAAGCAAAATGTATAATATTTTACTTCCATGCTTTTAAAAATCAATTTAAAAACTTCTTTACTACTTTGTTCCTATTAATAACTACTAATTTATCTCAAAATATTTTTAAACGTTTTTTAAGATAGATAGTAATTATAAAATATGTAAGAAGTTATTTTAGTAAACAAAAAGCTGTATTACTTACTTTCAAAAATCAAAATAAATACTTAATTAGTATTCTAACAGCTTATTCCTTAGGTTAAAAACTTTCCCTATTTATATAAACATAATTTCTTTAAAATTTTCTCCCAAAACATTTCGCCCAGTGTACGTATTTGTATCTAAGCTGTGTATCTCAAAACATTTGCTGATAGATGCGCTCATTCTGCAGCTTAAATGTGGTAATTTTTAATGCATGAGCTTCCTAGCAGCTCGTCAAAAACAAATGTAATGATTAATTGTGCGAGTCGGCAGGCTGGAATGGATTGCCATCGTTTTTGCGTCGTTTATAAAATATTAAAGGAAAGGAATTTCTTATAGCAAAATTCGAGGTCTTCTTCTATATACTATAATTCCTGACCGAAGCTTGGAGGGGGAGTGTAGATGCAGTCAAATGTGAGCTTAGGCATTACCCACGGCGGAATGCCCAAATACGTAATTACAGTTATGGGGCTTTGGCAACTTGCATCTATACTTGCACACATGCATAATACAGAAATAGCCGACCTAAATGCACATTATGCCGGCATATTAATGACGATATCTCCGCCCAAGAGTATTACGCATACATATATGCATTGAACCAGGTGAGCTATTTAATATACGTATGCAGCAGTCGAGGTCCAGTTCGGTCCAGTAACGGAAATAGCTGGGAGTGAAGCTACCTGAAAGCAGGGGAAACTTGGCCAAACAAACTTGAGTTTCAATCACAGGGGCTCGAGGCTCTGACATGTTAATTGAACGGTTCCGGAGAAGGTCAAAGGTCCCCTCGACACACACACATACGCACTCATCTGGGAAAACTTTCTTCATCTACTTTTAATTAAACACGCATAAGTTTCCCTTAGATTTCCATCCTCTTGCCTCCTTGAGTTTTAACTTTCAAATTAAAGACACATTTAGCTCGCAAATCACAGTGAGTTTGGAGTGGGGGGGAAAAACCAGTAGAAAGAAACGGGGAAAAGCAAACGGAAAACAGAGAAAACCGTTCTGCACCATTAATTCTAATGTTAATACCGAGTCCGAGTCCGAGGACCTCGCCAATGTCACAACAAAGACGCATCATCGATTTTATTCGACCTTCGATGGGCCGCCAAGCGAAATAATGACGGGACTCCTTGGCCCAAACTTCAACCCAAGGCAGGAAAAAACAGTGCACACAAAAAAAAGGTTGAACATTTTTTATTTAAAAAAAATTAAGGTAAAGTAGATCATTTTAGAGACTTTTGGGGGCCTTTGGAAGTTTTAAAATATGTTTTTAGGTGTTTAAAAAAAAGCTATAAAAAGTTAGGGGTAAAAGTAAGCACACAAAATATGGATTTTTAATTTTCTTTTTTAATTTTTTAAATCGGTTTTTAAGAAATTAAGTGAAATGTAATTACAGGAAACTATAACTCAATTTTATTTGTAGCATTTCAAATCATTTTTTAAAGCTTGATTAAAATTCTCTTTAAATTGAACTAAATAAATATAATATAAATGAATATATTTTACACCATTTCTATACTATATATGCATATTTTATCTGTGAAATCAAAACAAAAAATGGATAAATTGTTTTCCGTGTGGTTTAAAACACCGGACAAAAGGCCAGCGGCACAGACATGAGTTCTCCAGAGTCCGGACACATGTCAATTAAATTTGGGCCACGGCTCGCTGGCTTCCTCGCTCCTTCGCCGCGACAAAGTGCAGAGGGGCGTGGCCAGGACAGTGGAACTGCGGTGTCAGCATTTTCAGCAACATTAAGAGCATTTTAAATGGCGCATAATTATATTGGACTGGCACATTTAGCGGTCACCCCGAGGCGAAAAACACACACTGCATTCTGTCTAATAAACTGCACAAAAGCCGGCAACAAATGGCGCTGTGCAAAAACAATGACAGCAGCCGGGAGGGAATGGGTGCCGTGGACCTGGGCACAGGTCCTGCTAACCAGAAGAAGGAGAGCGAAAAGCAAACGAACTTTGGCCGCAGGACATGTAAATGCAATTAAAACGCTGCTCTTCACAAAGGCTGTTGACTGATGCAGTCAACGTTGCAATCGCAATCGCATCGATTGCGGCCAGTGTACTAATTAACTTAATGGTTATTTTTAGTCCCGTCAGCCGCCGGCAAAGATAATAATTTTCCACAATTTTCGCTTATGTTGTCTTTGTGTCTTTTTTTTTTTTTGTTCTATATTTTTTGGGGCCTTTCTAAATAGTTGCGGAGCTCAGGGCACTTGATTTTTATGGCCATTTTCGTTGCCTAATTGAGTTTTCTGTCGGCACTTTGGGCAACGTGGCAACGCTAATAAAGTCAACACTAAAAGCCTCGTTCAATATTCAATTAGACGCACGCACACATACACACCACGCACACCCACTAACTCCCATACACACACACTCACAGATAGACAAAGGCACGCACATTGTGTTTTCACCGACGTTGTCACCATTTTTGAGCTGCCATTGACATTTCCGTTTCCGTCGCGCGCTCTGATTCAATTAGCACAAACCTGCGTAGCTCGGCCCATCTCCCGTTTTTTGGCCAGAAGGGAGAAGGGAAACCATTGTCGCGGGGATTGCATGTGGGCCCCGCTAATAGGCGACTCATATATGTATACATAGTGTTGCCAAGGGGCTCGCTCTTCCCCCTTCAGGTAAACTTGCTGCGAAGTGACACGTGTTTAAGCCGCAATGTCTGCTGGATTTTGCAGAGACAACTTGAAATTAAACAATTATTATTTCACAGAACATGACACAATATTGGCATTATAAGGTTATTAAGTTTGGTGAGGTTTGCGGGGGTATAAGTGAGGCTTCTACTTTTTTTATTAAATTATATTTTGTTAAAAAACTTTAAGCTCTTAAATATGTATGTTAAAGAAATGTGTTGAATTATTTTCTTAAAGTTATTATTCAGAGATTCAATTGAATGGATAATAAAACATTTATTACTATTATTATTATTTTTATTTATTAACTAATAGTAATCAAAAAGCTTTAAAGTTTTAAAAACTACAGCCTTTATTTTATGTACATACATTTCGTAAATATTTTATTTCTGCAATAAAACGAAGTTTGACACTCGTGCTTATGACTTTTTATGGAACCCTTCCCTTCAGATATACACTATCTAAAGGGATTTAGACTTGAACTTCAAATTAAACAATTAATATTTCATAGACCATTAAATAATTTCCGCATTATACAGTCATCATATTTCAAGTCGGCGATAGCTCCCTTAGTTTAAGTTTCTCATATCACGGAACCGCCACGCGTCCAAGTCGTAAAACAATTCGTACCCAATATAGTTGGCTGGGTGATATATATACACTATATATCTATATATGTATATATGGCACAACATACTATGTCGTGTGGTAGGTGGACCCCTTTGGGGCTGGTCATTTGACAAGTGCCAAAGTTGCCACTCGTAAAGTTGGCGCAATAAAAGGCAACAAAGGCACTCGCTGAGGCGCCAATTCCTGGGCTATCTTCCAGGATAGAAAACGGGCCTAAGGACCTGGCCCCTGGTCATAAATATTATGTCCATTGTGGTCATAAAAGCCCAAAGACATTCGGCAGCCGAAAACAAACCCACGAAATAAAACAGGAGGAAAAAAGAAGGAAATGAAAGAGCCAAGCCAAGCAGGCAACAAATTTAATTTATGTAAATTAAACTGGCAAATAATTGGCCCACAGGCCGGTCCTTAAAGGGGAGACAGAGGAAGCGACAGGGAAGGCCCTGCAATGGCAATTACTTAGACGATAAGACGAAACGAAGATGCCGTAAGTAAAAATGTTGAATGTGCGCTAGAATTTCCCTAAGAAATCGCTGCAATCAATCAACGTGCAATGGCAACAAGCAAAATCAATTGAAATTGAAAGATGATTTCCCTGCCCTGGTCTTATGGCCTCTCGCGCTGGTGGGCGGTTGTCTTCAGTTAAACTCGGGCCGGAAAAGCCCGCAAAGAAGGACTCCCATGTAAACGAGCGCCCGCAAGAAAAATCACTTACATTAATGAGTTCAAGTTGTTTTTGCCTTGCGGCTGCTTCTTGCTGCTTGGTAATTTATAATGTCAGCAGCCAAAGGAACCTAACCGAACCGAATCCAACCGGCTCCTATGCACCTGAAGAAAAATTATAAAAAAAACTGTATTGGGTGCTGGAATAACTTAAGTTTATTATTTTCTTAAATAATTATTTATTAAACGTATAATAAATACAAAATTAATAAAACAAATAAAGCAAATTAAAAATTGATATCTATTAACCTTTTAAGGTTTACTAATTTTTTTAAAAATCCTTTCTCTTTAAATTCAGTCCAAAAGTATGCAATGATATATTGAAATCTTATAAAATAATGCTCAATTTTTCACAGTCTACTTTTAGGCCCTACTTTAATTGATTTGAAATCACTACAGTCGGGCAAGCCAACCCGGAAAACCAATAAAAAACCATAAAACATTCAACATGTGTCGTTTTTTTCGTAAAAATAAGATGGAGACCCATTTTCCCTGCCCTTTTTTTGTGCGGTGTGCAGTTTCCCGAAGCAGAAGTTACATTTCCATGCACAATTTACACCAATCCGCAAGACACAACTACACACACGACGAGGAGGAAAAATATCGAGGAAAGCAAAGCAAAGCTTGCGGCTGGGCTAATCAATCTCGTGGCATGTCAGCCAGTCAATTTGTGAGCATGTGTGAGTGCATCACTGCGGCAGTGTGTGTGTGTGTGTGTGTGCCGTCTATTGTAGCGCTTGTAAGAAGTTAGTCTAATTAAATAAATAAGTGCATGTGATTTATTTGCCAGACGCACAAAAACGAACGAAAGGCCAAATAACAGATAGAAGACGGGGCTTATTGATGTTTACATTTTTGCCAGAAGAACCCACTCCCCAGCTCTGTCTCTTTCGCCCATAAATCTGTCTCTGTCGCTTGCCTAATTGAATGATAGGCTAAAGCCAGATGAAAATGTCATGACAACCCAATTGAAATAGGTTGCCATGACGAAAAATATACATATATATACTATGTGGGGCTCTCTGCGAAAATAATTAGCGAGAGGCATAAGTTATGGTCGTGTTTTCCGATTGAATGTCACTAATTACGAATTGTTGAATCTGTTTTACAGTATCAATCAATCTAACCAGCTGTCACAACAATATTTTTGTTTCATTTCCCAGAGAGGGTTCTGTTTACGTTTCCATTTCAAATGATTTTTTTTTTTTTTTTTTGACCTTTTTTAAATATAGATTTGCAATGGTTTATTTTCTGAGCCACTTTGGCCAATTTATACTTATCACATTACACTTCCAATTAACTCAATTAATGGCATTTAATATAAGCCTGCTTTCATCGGAAATTTCTCAAGTGCATTAGAGCCGAAAGCTTATTGCATCCGTCAGTCCGGCTTAAAGTATGCATTTCTTATTCAAATCGCATTAAATACTTCTCAGCTATTTTGTGTTCTTAACCCTGATTAAATACCTTTCTTAGGATTAAGTTTTGAGTGAAATTTCAGCCAAGCACATACATAATTCGTTTAACCTGGTTAATTGGAAATTCATTGGGATTTTGTGAGGACGAACCGGCTGGTCATATCCGAGTATTGTAATTACTTGATTTTTTAAATTAATCTATTTGTAGTTTTAATTTCTGCGTAATATAATAATTTTATTCATATAATTTAAAGTTGTGTACTGCCTTTTGTAATATATTTTTGATGGGCTTCTTTGACACGGTTAAATCTCATTAAAAAGGTATTAAAAATTTAAGGATTTTTGAGGTTTATTAAGTATCCAAGCGGCTTTAATCATTTAAACCTTTATTTATTTCCCATTAAACACTTTATTTTCTGTTGCTTATTTATTTTCAATAAGCGAATATTAATCACTTTGAATTAAACTTTTAAAATCTACTTTAACTTTTATATTTAAGCCAACAAGTCGCTTAGCCCTTAAAATTTTGTTCAGCAATATTCTTCAACTTAATTAAAGCCCACTGAAAATCGATAGTAAAATTCACAATTTTATGCATTCTGGTTTCATATTAAATTTCTTAAGCCAAACTGTAATATTAAGGCCAGCAAATGGCTATATTACTTTGCCACTTGCCCCCTTTTGGCCACTTTGGACTGGGGCATTTAATTTGCCAAGCAGACCACGCCCCCGGGTAGAGAAAAACAAAAAATAAAAGGGCACCGGCCACAGGACAGACGGGAGACCAACCCACATGCTGCACAAAGGATTTAATGAATTTTGTAAATTTATTAAAGCCGCACGCATTGCAACCATGGGCAACGGCAACGTTTCGCTGCTTTTCGCCTTCCAGTCCTTGCGACAGACGGGCGAAAAATTTAATTAATTGCAGTCCGGCAGCAGGAAAATGGCAGTAGCAGCAGCAGCACTAGCATCAGCACCAGCAAAAGCAGCAGCAGGAACCAGATCCTGGCGGATCCTGGAAGCTACTGGCATTTCAGCGCAACCTCTTGCCCTCTTGGCAATCAGCGGGTCTGGGGCTAAATCGGTATGGCCTAATGATTTTCCTGTTATCCCAGCTAGAGCCAAAGAAAACATAATGAAGCCCCAGACGGAGTTCGGAGCAGGAGCTGCACAAAATCGGAGAACAAGGATAACGACAGCGACAAGGACTTCATTACCAAATTGAGCGGCGACTGGCGATGCTGCTGCTGCTGTGCTGCTGTGCTGTAGACTCCGTCGTTTCCGTTTCCGGAACTGCACTGACTGACCAAGGATGAAAATCGAAGAAGCTGCAGGAGCCGGGCTTCCTCATCCTGCCGATATATATAAAGATATATAAACGTGGCCGAAGCAATCAAGCGTCGATGGCGACGATTTCCTTTGGATTTTCCCCCATCCTGCTTTTCACTTTGCAGCCTCGAGGCCAAAATATCGCGTGGAAAATCCATCAAAATCTTTCGCTGACTTTTGAGGCCATAAACTTGTGATTGATACCGAATTTAATCAACTCGAGCGCATTTGGCTTGGCATTCGACTGACTCCCCATTCTCATTTTCGGTGTTTGGTATGCTTCCTACTTTTTTTTTTTAGGTTTTTTTTTGTGAAATGCTTTCCTGCCGGCCGCTTCTTATATTTTTAATTTACGCCTCGCAGCACGATTCTGCATGGCTTATCACAGAGATTGGCAAACGGTTCTGCTTCAGTGCACTTCAATTAGTTGGTCCTGGCCAAGAATACGACATGGATCATCCGGTCCCGGCGTCTATTTTTTGGGGCCATTTCCACGGACATGGTACATATTTATTTCTATGATTACTTGGTTTTACACGGTGATAAAATAGGAAAACTTGTACTGATTTGTATGTAATTTTCTGTATAGAATTTGATATATAAATAATTTGTTTATATTATAAATTTTAATAAATAAAGCACTCAAATAACTTCTGTAAAATAAACTGGCATCAGTACCCTCTTTCTGATCCCGTTAAACTTACACCAGACACCCTTAAAAATAAACTGCAGTTTTAATAATTTTAAACTTTAAAAGATTCAAAAATGCCTACAATATATTAGTCCCTATAAAAATTTGACAACAAAATTAGAAAAGTATTTACCAATTACCTTTCAACTAAAAATATAAATAAATATATTATAAAGATTTTAAAATGTTTACAAAATATATTTGCCTTGTAAAAATTATAGAATTTTTTCTAGACTTCTTAACAACTTTTTTTGATTAAAAAAATATATTAAAGGCTTCGATGATTCTCAAAGAAAACTTGTTTATTTAAATATAAAAACAAATATTTATTTCCTGTGCACTCCATGTCCTTTTCACTCTGCCCTTGTTGTGGCTTTCATTTTCAATATGCACAGAAAAAAGGCGCCGAGAATTCCGGATGTTCATCAGCCAAATGAGGGGCCAAGCTGGCCAAGAAGAAGACCCAGAATGCCAGTGCGGAAAATGCTTTCACTACGATCCCGTCCGCTGCGGTGGACGGAAGGACGGACGGACGGACGGGCGGGGTCCAGGGGTCAGGGCTGTGCTTACAAATTTCAATTTGACTAAAATTGGTTGACACACATTGCTGCAACTGCAGTGCACTCTCATCCTGTTTTTGTTTTTGTCCCTTTTTGGTTGTTGTATTTTTTGCTTTCTCCGAATGTGCGCCCCGCCAAAATATTCATGCAAATGCACTTAAAACATTTTAAAAGCGTTTCTGCGGTTCAATTTGCATAATTCCAGCCACACTCACACTGTAAAAATGCACAACATTTTACCACTAATGGTGCATGCACACACACAGGGGCACGAGTGTGTGTCTGTGGCACACACATGTGCATGCATTTAATTATCGAAATGGCAAGCATCGCCCTTGCGCCATCGCTTCCCATCAGTTGCCTCGACTTGGGCCACATTTCAGTGAAATTGACCAGAAGCAGACATTAAATTGCACGTGGCCAGCAAGCGGAGCCGGCGCCTTCATGTCCTGGTGTCCTAGTTGCCAGGCTTGCGACAAAGGACTCCGCATCCTGATGATAGAATCGACCAACTTGTTTACAGTTTATGCGAAATTCAATTAGGCATATCACAAAATTATCAAACATTACTCTGAAATGTAAAATCAAATTGAATTAGTTGTCCTGGCAATTGGGCTGGAAATATTCAATGGGATGCGGCAAAGGATTAACGAAATTATCCCACAGAAGCCAAGAAGTTCCTTGGAAAATTACAGACCTCGAACATTGTTATAGAATTTTCTTACTTCTTAGTGCAAAATAACATTGCTGTTGCTTCACATGGTTCACTCACCCTTAAATTTTAGTAACATTGATGTAAATCATTGCGATGCCATAAACCACCCCTCCGTGGATGTGGAACGTAAGTATTACTTAACATCTCTGCGGAACCATAACCAGTTATGTTAACCAATAATCTGCAGTAAATGTACTGTTAAAAATGTCCTGTTAAGTCGATGTCTAACATAACCATAAACATAAACTACCCCTGGAAACATAGCTCCTACCCCTACCACATTAATGTTGCTGTATCAATCCTCGAAACTTCTATGTTTAAGCAACCAAGACCTACCCCGGCTTTGTCCTGTGGATGTAAGGTAGGTTTTTAACATAACTCCAAGGTACTAAGTTAATACTAGAAACATTTTTTTTTCTCTGTAACGAAAAAGCTTACAGAACAATTCATCCCCTCTTCAGTAACAATACTGTTATTGTAACATTTCCATAAACATTTAATCCACTTTTAACACTATGTAAACCAAAACTGTTCTCATTTAAAAAACAGGGGTTGAAACTGTTTGAATAACCGGCTGATGTTAAAGAAAACTGCAAATAATAATGTAAGTTCAGGAAATATAAACTAACAGAACATTTCATTCCCTATTCAGTAACATCACTGTTATTGTAAGATTTCCATAAACACTTAATCCACTTTTAATACTATGTCAACCAAAACTGTTCTCATTTAAAAGAAAAAGGGGTTGAATCTGTTAACCTAACATGCTGATATTAAGGAAAACCAAAAATAATAATACAACAAATTCCAGAAAATATGAACAACAAAAAATTCGTATATTGCTTGCATTAAAATTAATTTTTTCACAATTTTAAAAATATTTCTTTCTAACACTTAACATTTTTAAATATTTTAAACCCTGATTCTTCTTGCCTTATTCCCAGAAATTCTTTGTTAATTTTATTAGAAACAAGTAACTCAATCCTTTAAGATTAAAGTTTCTTTATCCTTTTGAAATTTACCAAATCGTTTCTATAATAGAAAACCTTTCGAAACGTTTTAAGAATAACTCAAGAATTAGGAATTAAAAGTTCTCGCCCAAAATCATTGAAAGTCATTAAAGAAAATAAGCAGCTAGCTAACCAAAAGTCACGCACTCAGTCGGCAAGTGCTTGCGATAATTGTGAAAAGGGCTGGCTGGCTTTGCTGTAGAAATTTACTTCGACACGGAGTGCATTTGGAAAACATTTGCTTAAATGCCGCAAACCAAAACTCAGATAGTTGAAGAATGAAATACGCACACACTATTCCCTTGTTCGCTTCCTCTCTCTCTGGAGTGTGTGTGTGTGTGCAGCTGGGTTCAATGCAAGGATATGCCACGTGAATGCAACGCCCAATGCCACCCACTGGCGCGCTTGAACTCAATGGTGCACCACAAAACGCGCAGCCAATACGCCCGCGGGTCCTTGGCAACTCGGGATCGTCGGGGGTGTTGGGCTGTTGGGATATGGGAATTACTACCGGTATCAGCAGAGAACAGAGCAAGAAATATATAAAAATTTTTAAAAGAAAGTAACATAGAACTAGAATATTATATAAAAATAATATAATTAAATTTGTAAAGTTTAAAAAACAATCCCTTAGAGAAAATTATTTTAGTTTGACTTAACAAATTAAGTTCCAATCCTTTTTATAGGAAATAATATTTAAGGATCATGTTAAATTCAAAGCCGGAGGCTATCTGAACATTCTTAATTGTTAAGAAAGAAAGCTATAATTAAATTGAAATTTCCAATATTTTAATATTTAGTTTGTATAATTTTGACTGCACATTTATTTTTGAATTAATCCTAAGATATTCCTCAACTATAAGTAGTCCTTACCAATTTTCACCGTGTCCTAGCCAGTATTGATAGTAGAATGGCTGCCAACTAGCACGCGAGATATTGATGTGCACAAAATATGGCAAATATCAGCGAGGAGGCGGTTGGTCCATACATAATACATACATACCAAAATGTATAGTTTGTACATCGGCATGAGTGTGTGAGCTGCCAAATCAAGCGCAAGCCCAAAAGTAGCAACAAATAAAATTTTATGCGCTGTGCGAAAAGTTTTTCCTTTTGCATAACGCCCAGCAAATCCAGCAACAACACCAATGCCAATTTACATGTACAATGCAAAAGTTTCGATTTTATTGTATGGGTTGGGTTTTTCGTTTCGCTTCGGTTCGGTGATGGGGCGGCGTTGGTTGAGATGTCTGATTCTGTTTGTTTTCCCTCTGACAGCCATAGGAGATCGAAATGCTCCCCGCTCAACGTTCCACGATAAACACAAAGGGCAGCAGCAGTAGGAGCAGCAGCAGCAGCAGCATCAGACACAGCAGCAACATCAAGCGATTGCCGCTAGCGGCGATGGCCAAAAAGTCAAAAATAGTTTCGAAACGCCATTTGTTGTACTTATTTTGGGGAATGCCAGTTAAGTGGTGGACGACTTCATTTGCCATTACAAGCTGAGCGAACTTTTTGGTTTCAATTTTAAATTGGTTACACAATTTAAACGCAATTTTCGGTGAAACGATTTCACCAAATTGCCAGCCTTAAATGGCATTTTATTTCAATTAGTTATGACCAGCAATTATTTACTTATTTCTTTTAATTTTCCCATTAATGTTTATTTTAATTTCAATAAATTAAATGGTAATTCATCTTTAATTTCATTTACTAGTGATATTTATTTATTTATGAATATATATTTCCGTTGACTTGTTAAAGTCCACCTCCTTGAAGGTCTTTGCTATTTCGAAACAGAACGCATCTCCATCAACTCATGCACATCCACTCAAGCTGAACAATGGCCGAGTTGGAATGTTCATTGGCCATGCTCTATATGTGTGCTCTATAATGCAGTTTATACCCACAATTTAACATTGCCAGAAGCGGCAGTTGCAGTTGCAGTGGCAGTTGCATCATATTGCCTGGCCATAACTAATTTGCATATTGTCTGGCTTCAATTCCATTATAGCCGCTGCATTCCCGTCGAATCTTAATCAATCGGATTGTTGTGGTTACATCAAGCCAATATCTAGTAAAGGCAACATGGGGAGTCTAGTCGTTGGATCTTAATAACTTAAACATGTAATGGAATATTTAAAACAAAAAATTCTTTATTAATTAGGTATTAATAACATAGGAAATAAACTAAAATGGTTTATAACATAACATTTATTTTATTAATATTTATTTATATTTTATTATCAACTTTAGACACCTTTAGATACTATTCTTTTAATGTAAAAATAATAATATAGAAGTGTCTTTCGCACCGTAAAACCCAAAGTTTCCAGGGCTAAACATTATACATAATTATTTAAACCAACTCTCCCACCATGCTATATATCCCTATAAAAATTCCGTTTCCCAACTGCAAGATATTTTCAAGTAGTTATAGAACCTGATTAGCACTTCTAATTAGAATAACGAAGGAGTGTCACAGGGCCTTCAACGTATTAGGCAGACCTCTGACAGTTTAAAATTCCACCGAGCTATTATCCTTTTTCCTCGACTTCTTTTTGGTTCAACGTTTTTGTTGCATATTTCAGGGCGCCGCGGTCAGGAAACACAACGAACTGCCAAATGGCTGGCGCAAAGCGGAAGAAAAACTAAAACAAATGTCAGCCGTAGTTGACGCGTTGCCCGCCGACCACCACCACCAGAGAGCGGTTCCATGGGTTCCCATCCCCTCAGGATCCCTCCGCGCAGCGAAATGCAAATGTCATTTGCAGTTGACACTTGACTCAGCACTTCGCACTGTCCTAGGGCACTTTGGGGTTTTCACCTGCGCGCGAAGACACCCGTTTTCCCGCTAAAACGCCACCCCATTCGCTGCATTTGGTGGCACAATGGCTGCAGAGACACTCGCACTCACACTTGCACACAGACACCGGCAAATAAGAAAAAGTAAAATAAAACAAAAGTTGTTGGGCCAGCTAAAAAAAAAAAAATATTATAGAGGTTGGGTTAGAGAGGGATGAGGGGCGGCGGCGACTAATGCCAACTGAACATGAATAAAGTCGTGGCCCTCGGGAAGCTGGTGAAGCTGCCATGTCGTCGTCGCCGTCGTCGTCGTCGTCGTTATTCTCGTGGTCGTCATTAGGAGGGCAGACGTCAAAGTATGCGTTTTGTTTTTGCTGCGTGCCATGCAGCGTGTTAATAGCCAGCCACCAGGCAGCAGAACACCAGGTTGTGCACTCAAAAAAAAAAAAGATAATATCCAAAGAGACTGCTTAAGTAATTTATAAAACTTTAAAAGGCCAAATTAGCTTTGCACAGATCGCAGAAAACCTTTCCTACTTCATATTGAATATAAATCAATTTACTTTTTTTTATCATTATACAAAGCTATCTCTGAGTGTAATATTCATAGATTAACGCTGAATTTCTCTGTATGTAGAGCCATGAGCCATGTAACCACTCCCCGCTTAAAAGCCAGCAGCCCAAGCTGACACAGTCTGAGGGATGGGCAATCCACGTGGACCAGGAGTCAAGTGCTGCAGTTGCCGTCGTGTGGCGAAAGTGAAGCTTGCATAGCGTTCAGCGGGTGGCTGACATCTCGTGTGGCTGCTGGAAGAGCGGTGAGCACATTAAATTGATGCCCCCGAAGCGAATAGCCAAGGAAAAGGTGGCTTAAAAAGAGCAAGTAACTAAAAGTAAGAAAAAAAAGCAGTTTCCAACGGAAAATTACTTTAAATAAAATTTAAATGCGTTTTTTAAATTGATTTCTTATGAATAATTTATTGTAAATATTTATAATTTCCAAACAATTAATTTAAAATAAAGTTTTGACAGCCAGTGGTGCGTATGCGTAATATACGTATGAGTAATAAACGCCACCAGCAACAGCGGCTGCTTTGTGAAATTTTATAAAGCTTTGCGAGGAGACTTCACTTAACTCCCGCTAGATGCCGCCACTTGGTGATTTACTTAATATTAAAAATAAAACAAATAATTTTTTGTAATATTTCACTTCAATTTAACCCTATCATCATTAAAGTTTCCTGTAAGCTAAAAATATTCCATAAATATTTTTCTCCAACGCTCTATGCAAATTAAGCTTGTCATAGCCGCGCAATTAAATATCGAAAACTGCATGATTAACGAAATAAATTTCCCCGCTTCAACTGATCTTCACAGGCCCAAAACAATAACAATAACAGTTAGAGAGGGAGCGAATATACAATTTATATTCACTGCACCGAGAGGAGAGGACTCGCACTCCGAATGCTTTGATTTTTTATTTTAGCTTCATCCACTCTAGTGGGAATGCAACTCAGAGCAGTCGTCGTTCGGCTGTGGCACACGAAGCCTCGCACTCCGGAAACAGTCAGGAATTTTTTTGGTCGCGATCACTTAAGCACTGAAAAAAATAATCAGGGAATTCAGTAAGAATTTAGTGCGATATTTTGTAATTTTTTGGTAATTTTAAAAACATTTTTTGTGCAAAAATACCTAAATTAAAAAAAATTAAGTATCACTTATATTTCTAAATTGTTATTGTGTTTTGTTTCATTTTTAAAAGAAAAAATTACCAATTTAAAAAAAAGCTAAATATTTAACATTCAAATTTAAATTTACCTTAACGTTTTTTTACGTAAACAAATTTTTGTTGTTAAAGTGTCTTTCTGTGGAAAATAAAAGCTATAAGAAACTTAATGTACAAAACAAGATAAACCTTATTGAAATTCAAAGCAGATCACATTTATTGTTGGGGTTGTTTTTGTTTTTTTTTTTATTTTTGCGATACACTTTCTTGAGTTAAATTTAACATTTATTTAAATATTATTTTTAAAAGTTCAAAAATTCCTTTACCCGATTTTTTACTACAAATTTTAATATAATATATTTAAAATATAACCTTTCTCTCTTTAAAGTTCTCTAAAACCCCACAATGGCCGAGGAAACTGATCCTCCATCAACCAATAATGCCTTGTGGTCTCTTCAGGGCCGGGAAAGGCCGAATCCCGCCCAGCGACTGCACAACCTTACCTCAGCAGGTGCTGCTACAACCACCTCCTCCACGTCGTCTTCAATCTTTACCAATCCCAGCGTACCACCATCCAGCGTGATCAACTTGTCGCACTCCACCGATGTGGTCATTGGTCCTATGACCCAATATCAGGGACCGGTATCTATATACTATATGGATTACATGGAGGCACACGCCATGCAAACGGCAGCAGGTGAGTCCCCCGATCCTGACTTTAGTGGAAAACTATCCATGCAGTGGAAAATCAGGTTAAGAGAGTTTCCATTCTGGGTTAGTTTGTACCTTAACCTGCTAGGTTTCGAGATCTTTCGACTAAACTGAGCAAAGTTCGAACTTAAAGCTGCTAACGCCTTTATTTATTTTGGCGGTTTTTTTTTTTAATTATAATAACAAATAGTAGCTAGTATAATAAGTTGCAACAATGAATTTAATAATATATGAGTAGAGTTTTGCTTTGTAAAATAAAAACAGTGCAGTAATTGGGGAGTGAGTATAGGAACACTGACCACGATATTAAGTGCATGCTGTTAGATATACTTGCAATTCTAAAAAAAAGTATGAACGATATTTAAAAATATTTATTAAAACCGGAAGGTATGATTATGGGTCTAAAATAATAGTATAATTAGACAAAATTTTTGTTTTATTTATAATTTAAATCCAAATAAATTAAAAACTTACAAAGCAGGGGTTTTCTAGTCCATCGTTATAATTAATTCAAATAATAAGTGTATTGTAATTATTTCAACAACTTAATTCTAAACTTTAGATAAAATATGGGCCCAATCACTTAAGGGGAAAAACTGATCAGCAACCAATCAGAGATAATGCTAATGCAAACAGTTCTATGGGGATTCCTGGAAACCCATCTGAACATATTTATTGAGATATATAAATACAAATGTAAGATGTACTTAACCGCACTCGCTTCGGTGCATTCACCGATACGTTTATCGTGTGTTTGTGGATCAGTCTTTTAGAGCATTGCGATGCACGGCACGGCCCACATTGCTCATACGTCACGTAGTCCCCAAGAGACAGAAGGAGAGAGAGCGAGTGGGAAACGGGAGAAATAAGAGGCCAAAGCGTGAGTGCGAAAAATGTGATATGCCAACAGCAACAAAGGCCGGCACCCGCACACATAACCCTCCATAACACCTCTCTAACCCAACAAACTAGGAATGTTAAACGATAAGAAAAATCGGATATAAAATATATCGGTATAAATTTATTATATTTTCTAAAAATTATAAAAAATGTTATTTAATGCATTTTCAAGAAAATTATTTGGTAGATCTTAAAAATATATCGTTATTTGCCTAAAAATTCCTATATAAATTCAAAAACAGTTTAAAAGATATACTTAATGATCTATATTTACGTTTTATTAGACATTTTTAAGACATATTATTTCAAGATATCGAATTTCTGCTTTTATATCGAAAAGATATTTCCCAAACCGATCTCTTTTCCCATCCCTAACTTAAACACAAAACATGTCAACCAAGGGCAGAGCGAGATGGCTGCTTTCAACGATTGCCTTTTTGCTTCCAGCTTTTGCTTTTTGCTTTTTGATTTTTGCTTTGTGCGATTTCTGTTGCTGTTTCTCTTTCTGTTTCTGTTATGCCGACAGCTGCACAGCGTTTCAGTTGTTTCTGTGACGGGTTCAGGTGCGGTGGCGGTACTGGTATCGGTCAAAGCAATTACACATTTCATTTAAAATTATTGCTGAATACCGAGCCTGCCTTCTGTTCCCCTGCGTATTTATTATAATGATAATTCCGATGACTCATCGGGGGGGCAATTACTCATAAAGGCTAGCCTATAATGCCCTGTCGCGTTGCGAGTGCCAAAGAGTTGTGATAAGCGAGGGGAGTGAGTGCCACCGTGGAACGCAGTGTCATGAAACTGCTGCTGAAAGTTCACTCGGAACGCACGGCCCGAAGGAGACGGACTCCGGAGCCGAGTCTAGCCCCATCCAGGGATTCCTCAAGTATATAAAAAACTTGTATTCATTTCTTTCATTTCCGGTTAAGTTACAGGGAATCGACAGCGATAAGATCAAAAGTTTGTGACATAACTAGAAGGGTGTCAGTCCCTTGCTATTGATAAAGATTTGTGTTTCTTTTGAAAAGACGTAAAAATTATTTTATTAGTTATTATCTAAAATAAACTTTGGTCGGAAGAAAATTTAAACTTTGAACAATAATGATTTGAAACTTTAAAATAACAAAAATAAAAGAAAATAATACGTAGGATATAGACAAATTCTTTTTTTATTCACTTACTATTAAAATTACCATTATAATT
>JAEIIJ010009816.1:0-17386 GCA_018904815.1 Drosophila ogumai | reverse complement strand
CTTTTTATCACTTTTGACATGGCTTTAAATATTTTTCCTTGATATATTTAGAGTCTTAAATGATCTATAAAAAATATAAAATAAGAAGAATAAAGAAAACAGTGATTAAAAATATTAAATATTATTTCTAAAATTCTTTATAAATGATTTAGTTAAACCTGAAATTAAGGCAAGCATCCAAACCATATTATATTACCAACAAGACATATATAATTAAATTCAAATACATAAATATAAATTCATTAATTTCTTAATTTATAAAACTCACCTAATACCCCCTTCCACACTCCAGGGTATCACTGAGAGCCGATTACCAGGGAGCAGCACATCTACGGCTGGCGGAGCACATCATTTCATAACACTTCCAGTTCATATAATCTATTTAACCCAAATTTAAACGTGCCGTGCGTTCCGCTCAATGTTTAATCAGTTGTAAAGCAATTTTCGCAATGTTTTTTCTATAAACGAGAGCAGTAGCGGAGGGTTTGGGTTCTGGTTTCTGGATTCTGAATTTCTCGAGCGCGGGCGTGGCAATGGCAATGGGTCTGCGGATTGGCCGAGGTTTGGGGTTATGGGTTTTGCGGTCCTTTGTTCGACTCCTTGGCTGCTCCTTTATTTTTTTCTCTTGTTGTTTTCCTTCCTGGCCATCTATCTAACGACTTTCTGCGCCATTTCAATGGCAACTGTTTTGCAGCTGATAAAACTTGGCAGATCCCAAGTGGAGGAAGGACGGCGGAGAGGCTCTGCTGGCGAGGTCCTTGTCCTGGCGGCTCTGCTGCTGCTGCTGCTGTCTCGGTGTCTCTGGATTTTAGCGGCGTGCCTAATCGTCTGGGTAATTGTCCTGCCGCAGTGCGTGAGCCTGATCCCGGGGACTGCATTTTAAAATCCTTGCAGCTGCACCCACGACATTTATCCGTTTTCCCCTATTTCAGCGATACCCTACGACCGCAAAATTTTCAATTAACTTTGTCAAATGTTAACCTTTTAGCCCTTTTTTCCCTCCACGTCCCTGAAGGTCCTTGTTTAATTTGATTAATTGGTGCGAAAATTGTTCACTTCCTGGCGAGAGGGGGTGTTGCTTTACTGAGGTGTCCTTTGAATGTTGATTGAGGTGCCACGCACACAATGGAGTGGAAGGATTACGGCCCAGAGTCCATAGGCAGGCGATGATCCTGTTTGCCTACTTTGTTTACGATTGGCCCGAAAATTGGGTTTTGGTAAAGAAAACAACAAATAAATGTTTTGGAAATGTTAATTGTATTATTTAAAGGGGGAAATATGATAGATTTCGTTGAAACATTTAAATTTAAAATAAAAAGAAGTTGAATTTGTATTCTTAATTACAGTAAAATGTACAATTTCTTTAATTCAAAATAAATGCTACATAAAATATTATGGATATAAATTGCTTTTAAATGAAAAACAAAGCTGCAAATGACAAGAAGTCTAGGGAATTTAAAAAGCCAGACTTCATATTTATTTTTCCTCGAATTTTAGCTAGTTTCTTTTTCTCTCAAAGTAAGTAATTTTTCCCCAGATTCAAGCTTGCTTATTTTTCTTCCAAAACTTTATTTTTATGAAAATAAACCAAAATAAGCTATCTGAAAACAATCAGCCCACATCATCGGCTTTATCTAAACACCCCTACTGGTTGGGCGACCCAAATCAACCCACAAAGCACACAAATCCCGACTGGCAAACAGGCGAAATATGCTCGGGCACAACGTCAAGGATATCGGAACCGAAAACTATGCAGACTTGTCAAAGGATTGAATGGCTCGCCTCTCCAATTTGACACGCACTTTGCCCCAAGGCTACTGAACGGGGACGACGACATCCTTTGGCAAGCTTTAACTAACGCAGGAAGTGGGGTAGTCCAGACCAGACATGGCCATGAATCATAATGGAACCCCGGATCCACTGCCTCCAGGCCTGCTGCCACTTTATCCTCGACTTTTTGCCCGTATTTATAATTTAATTTAGCAGAAATTTTGTGGGCGTCAGGCAAAAGGAAACCACAAAAAATATAAAGCAAACCAGACCCCCAAGAAAAAACATGAAAAAATATGAAATGCTCCTCCTCGTTTGGCTGTAAGGATTCACTTGCTTGACCGGAAATTCGAGACCCGCCCTTCCCCCACACCCAAGTCCTTTCGTTTGCATGTTAAATGCACATATGGACATTTGGGTTTGCGATGTTTAAGTTATGTACACTTCATATACATATATGCTATAGACACACACACACATGTTGAGATATATGGAGTGAAGTGTGGAGTGTCCTGGACAACTTTGTGGTCGAATTGCGTTGGCGTGTTTTGGGGTTTTGGGTTTCTCCTTGGGGTCGCCTGCAATCGACTATAGGTCTCCCTCTCTCTGTACGGCACATGTGTTTATGAATACATAGAAATTTTTGACATTTTTATGGCTGCCCTGGGCATTTAGTAGTGCCGGTTCCAAGTCCCCAAAAATAATAAGGACCAAGCCAAGGAGTAAGTGATAGCAATGATCGTGTTACAAACGTTTAGTTGCGGTTGGGTGATAAGGATAAGGATATGGGGAGAAGGATAAGACTTCTTGTGGTAGAATTATTATTATATATATTTAAATGTAAACTAAAATCTGTGTATATTTCTTAAAAGTAACAAAAAAAACTATACTTTAATAGCTTGGAATACTTTTTTAAAAAAGATCCTAAAATCGGTGATGAACTATTATATTACTTATGTTCAAGAATTTAATTATTAGAATTTGATATGTATTTCACTAATAATACCCACATAATATAGAGTACCCTTCGATCTAAGTTAGGCTTTCTAATGTACCCATTTCCTCTACACAACACAGAGTGCTTTTCATGTTACCCACTAGCTAACCAGCAACTGTTCCAGATTTCCTGTCCTATATTATTCATTTGGAGTTGGGCCTGTGGCTACGACTACCCCTTGACTTGTTTATTATAACCAGAAACCCCAAAGCCATACGGTCAAGTTCTGTTTGTTAGTTTCCCATGCGGGGGTGTTGACTTTTTTAATGTTTCAATATGACTAAATGCCCCCGAGCGAGGAGCCAAGTTTGTGTCAGCCTCTGAATTTGTGGGGGACCAACCCACTTTTGTGTTGTGTTTCGTGTTCGGTGTTTCGGTTTTGGTTGTGGTTATAATTTATATATTCTTTTTTTTTGAGGATAATACGCCTACCTCTGGCCTCATATATTTATAGTAGTGACTCTGGCGGGGGTCTCGTGTATCGCATGTCGG
This sequence comes from Drosophila ogumai, assembly GCA_018904815.1. Classification (NCBI taxonomy): domain Eukaryota; kingdom Metazoa; phylum Arthropoda; class Insecta; order Diptera; family Drosophilidae; genus Drosophila; species Drosophila ogumai. The sequence goes on along the minus strand of JAEIIJ010009816.1, from coordinate 14,127 downwards.
CTGCTCCGTCTGCGTCATGGTCGATATCCTTTTGGTTTTGTGTTACGCAAAACAGCTCAAGGAATCGGAGCCTCCTTAAGCACTTTGACAGCCACTTTCGGTGGGTTCCTTCTGCGGTGGCTCAGCACTAATGAGGCTATCAAATGGCCGCTTACTTACAGTAAGACCCCGCTGCCTGCCAGCCTGTCAAATGTGTCAAAATTCCCACTACATTTCAGATTTCCCTTCGGCTACCCGAAAATCTCATTCACATGTGTCTGCCACACTTGTCACTTGTGTTTTTATAGCAGTTCTGTCTCCGAAGTGCCTCGTTTTCTCGTTCTGGTTGTTCTGTTTCTTTGACTAAAGTGCTAAAATCTGTGTCATTTATTAATTTCTTAAGGGGTTCTGCTCGGTTGCGGCGGTGCAAGTTTTTGGCTCTTACATTTGTCATTAGCCGGGACTTGACATTTCAATTATTGGTTAGCATATATAGGATATGAGATATGGGATATGCGGGTTCTATAATGATTTTAGCAAATGCTGAGAAGAGTTGAGTAATGAATTGTGTTTATTAATGATAATAATGAGTTTATTAGAGCGATGACAGGGATATTAGGGGTATTTTTTAAGGGGGCTAGATATTGTAAGAGATAGATTTATAAATGAATAAATAAAAGTATGTAGTTTTCCATAAACAGTCTTATAAACTGCAGTTAGTATTTAGTAAAATATATAAATTATAAATTCTTTGAAATACACTATTTTCACTAAAATGCTTCCTTTTACCTCTCCTCAACGTGTCTCTTTTTCTGGTTAACATAAAATAAAATTACTGAAACCTTTGCCCTTCCAAAACTAAAACGTTGCCCCAGTTAACACTTTGACTTTAGCCATTCAAAAGTCATGTCCAGCCAGCAATTTTCCTGCTCTCCAAAGCCATCTAGCAAATTGCCTCCGATATTAGCCAAACTGCAACTGACAACTGTTACGAAAAGCGAAAAGCGGCCATTAACCGCACCGGATCAATGGGAACAAACGTCAAGCCGAGCCCGGAACACCTAGTTTCACTCCCCCACTCACCACTATTTCCGACCGATGGCCAGAATATGCGCAATTTTCGAAAATTTTTTGCAATTAACAAACAATTTGATCGAGGGATTGCAGTTCGTAGCAGAACCCTTGACTCTGTGACGCCGGCAGGTTGGACAAATCCGTTTAGCCCCGGGACATGGACATAAAGCAAACAAAACCCCAGCCAGTCGGCTCCCTAAAGGGTCTTGCGACAACAGGAGCACATGTTCCAAAAACAGAGCTGAGCGAAAAATGGAAAATCAGGTCAGCCGAGGCGGCCAGGCAGGCGTCCGATGTAGTTGTAATCGTTAGAAAATTCGAACATATTTGACAGAGCCCAAACGTAAACAAGCACAACTAGGGGGGGCTAAATGCACAAAGGGGCTTAGGGGTAGGGTGAGTCAATGTAATTTATCGGGGAATTTTTTTTGCACTAGAAAAGGAGGTTGAAAATTGTAGACTTATTTGCTTTTCGAACATAAGTTTTAGTAGGAAATTAAATAGTCTTAAGATTAAATTATATCTAGAAAATATATTCATATAAAGCTAAACAAATATTTTCTAAATTAAACTATATATTTTGAAAATAATATACAGTTTTTAACTTAAAAGAAAAGGATTAAGCTGGAGTTAGTTATAATAAAAGAGTTTACTTAAAAGGTATAGTATTCTATTTATTTTTATTATACTTTAAATTACAAAAGCCCTTAAGAAGCCGTATAAAAACCCATTAAGAGTAAAAAATATATAACAAAAATTTGTAATTTAATTAATTTATATAATTTCTTCAATGATTTTCTCCCTTTAGTTCCAAACATATAGAATTATTATTTCTATTTATTCTAAGGATCTTCAGTGTCACTTGCATTACCAATAAATTGAATCACCCTTCTTAAAATCTGGGGATGCTGAGTTTATGTGTGTTGGTATTATCCTGTCAGCAGTCTCCTAGTGAGAAATGAGCGCAGCGATGAGAGAGTGTGAGTGAAACACATCCAACAGCTTGTTGAGCGATAAAGCAATTAGAAGGAAAATGGGATTTTGCATTTGAAATGTTGTTACAATGCCTCGGCCATTATTCCAGAATCCCAAGCCTCGAACACGGAATATACTAACACACACACATATAGTGGGTGTTGAAAATGGACGAACACTTTGTTGTTTGCACAATAAGCAAGGATGTGCTTTAAGTCCCTCTGTGAAAACTCCCTTAACTGACCTACTTTACAAATGCACAGAGAAGAAGGAACAATTTATTTTATTTTTTCCTCTAAGGATATTTTTTTAATATTTTTTTTATATAAGCCACAATTTTCTTATTTAATTATTAAAATAAATTAACATAATTAAAAAAGGGCTATTAAGGGGAGTAATATATATTTTAAGCCACATAGTCTTGGTTATATAAATTGTAGACACAATTTTAACTTGATAAGTCATTTTTTTTTATGAAAATATCAAGAAAATGAATAATTTTATTTATATTTCATAAAACCAATTTTTTCTTAAATGTAAATCATATCGTTGTTATTTTATCACCAAAATTTAAGCCATACAAATTTTTTCTTAGTACAGCCTGTGTTCCGCTTTCTATTCTCCGTTCCGAATTCAGTTTTGCTGTCAAGGAGCTCCGTTCTTCATCTTTGTGGCAGCCTTCATAGCCCCCATGGGCCCCGCATTTTTATGCATTTGGCGCAAGTTGAAGTGTTGAGTCGCATATGTGTGTGGGAGAAAAGGCACTGAAAGCTGCATTCATCTTTTCCAGCGCCGCGATGCAGATAAAGATGAGAGATTGCCTTTGGAATCCCTTTTTCTGAGGAAAAGGAAGAAAAAGGGAGCTGGGAAATTCGCTTGGCTGCACCGAAAGTTTTCATATTTGCCCGCCTCGTCGAACTTTGAGCAGCCAATTTCTGCTATATAGATAAGCAGCGATGAGACACTTTTGACTTCACACGACTTTTCCCCGAGAGCCGAAGAAAAGCTCTCTTGAGGCGGTGGCGACGGCTTACGGAATGATGAACCTGAAAAGGAAAGGGTGCGAAAATCGACACACAAGGAAAATATAAAGGAAAAATAAGCCAAAGTAGAGCTAAAGGAGAGCCAAAAGGATTTTGGGTTTCCAGTCCTTTTACGCTGCTTGGCTTTAAAAAAGGACTTCTTAAAATATGGAGGAGATAGGGTCATTGAAGTTGGAGTGGGTCCAGGCAGGACATCAAGGAGGTTAATTAGCCAGCAAAGGATTTAGTTTTAAATTTAAATAATGCCTTTACCTCTATAAGAAAATATGTAAAAATTACTTTAAGAAATCTCTGAAAACTTATAAGAAATTAGTTCCCTAAATTGACTTACTTATTGAAATCAGCTCCCTAAAGTTGGCCAAATCCTATTATTTTTAATGCAATAAACACTTATATTTCCTATTCCATGAATTGTCCTGCCAGGCATTCCCATCACATAACCATCAGCACCACATTTGTTCCATCACACTCTCTCCGGCCAGGCCAGCTGGGCCATCATCATCCTTTGGAGTTGGTCCAAAAACCTCGTTGGTCCACACAGCCAAATTGTATTTGTCCTAAACCAGTTGGCCAAGTTGTCCTTTGGCAAAAAAGCAACTGCTGCCAGTAACATTGAAACCCTCTCTGCGAGTCCTCGGCAAACTATAATTTTTATTTGGCCAGCAAAAGCAGTAGACAAACAAACAGACCCGCAGACCAACTAACAAAGATCCCTAATCTCGAGTAAATCCACAATTGTCCTGGCTGCTGTAGTCCTAGCTCCTGCTCCCTGCTCCTGCTGCTGATGTTGTTGTTTTTGCCGCTGTAGTTGGAATGCTAAATTATTTGCACATATGCAAAGTTGGCAAAAAGTGCGAACAAAAGGGGAGAGAGAGCAAGAACGAAAGGATGGCTAGGTTCAAGAGGGGATACTGGCGAGTCCAGGACCTCCAGTCCTGACAATGACTGTGCAAATTTGGTGCAGATAAGCTGAGTCCGAGAGCAACAGCAACAGCAACAGCAACAACCACAACAGCAACAGCAATGGAAGCAGCAGCAAGGACAACTAATGCCCGCTGACATGCAAAAAAGGGTAAATGAGTGACAGGACAAAACGAATCGTAGGGTGAGTCCAGGACCCGCCAAGGGTTAACATTTGCCTCTCCGCCTCGCTTAACCCTCGTTTGCTTTGTCTATACTCGTGCCTAGGTCTACACTGAAGGAAAATATAGTTTTTTTGGTGAATATATTAACAAGAATTTAAAGTACAATTTTAAAATTAATGAATTACATTTAAAATTAAACATGCATACAAAAAATTATTAAAACAAACCTAACAAAAATATAGAAAACTATTTTATAGCTTATAGAAAATTTAGAAAAATATTTAAGTACTTTATTTGTATTTCTTAAATATTCCTAAAGTACTTTGCTTTAATTTTCTTTGCAGAACTCACTTAGTTTTTCCCCCAGTGTCCTGACAACAATGGAGTATTTCATCCATCCCTTTTTGCGCATTTTCGCCTAGTGCTCAGCTCTCGTGTTAAATGCTATGACAATTGCTATAATTGTCAACTGTCAAATGGCATTAACAATTTTTTTGTTGTTGCTGCTGCTGCCGGTGCTCTTTGCTCTTAGCACTTGCCGCTTCAGCCCGCTTTTCCTGCTCAATTGTGTGCGTAGGTGTGGAAATTCGTGAATTGGCAAGGGAGGAGGAGGCGGCGGAAAGTGCGATCCTGATAGGGGAACAACAAAAGGGCTTAGGCCTGCACTCACAGCTGGTTTGAAAATGAGATTAGATTAGGTTAGAGCGCGGTTAAGGGGGCGGAAAACGAGGCTGATTAGTGATGGGTTATACGGGGAAATCCCTGAAAGAAGAAAGGAACTGCGATTTGAGCCACTTTAAGTTGACCAAAGATATGCCTTACACCTTCACCTTTCAAAAGGGACTCCATTAGACGTTACCATTCAGTGTCATCCATCTATCAACAGCAGACAGGAGGAGAGAGACTGTCATCCTGCCAGGCATTGCGGCTCCTCGTAACTTCCACCCATCCTTCGCATATCCTTTCCACGTCTGCCATCTTGTTTGCACTTCGTGCTTTTGCATTCAAATTGCGTTTATTCAAATAGAACCAGAACCGTACACATTTTCAATTATTTTATGCTGATTTCCAGGCATCCCAGATCCTTTGTCTGCTCCAGGATACAGGATACAGCCATAAAGAAAATCCAGAAAAAAATAACGAAAAGAGAAAGGCTCTGGAAAACTTTTTCCAAATTTAATTATGCTAAATCTTAGGCCCGTACTGTTATTGAAAGTCACTCAAGTCATTGGTTGCCACCGGGATTCCGCACATTTAGCTGTCATTCCCATAAAAATGCAAACCATCACGTATCCCTTGATGACACTTGAATGTCACATGTGAGACAGGACGCTGCTTCTGCTTCTGCTTCTACTGCTGTCCCACTCTTTCAGCACTGACATGTCACAAAGTTTGACATTTAGTGGTTGGCAAAAACTGTCAGGCTTCCGGGGCTGAACTTGACGATGATTGCTCGGTTCGGGTTGGACTTGAAAAAAGTTTTAAGATACAACACCAAGTTCAGGTGAGTGAGTGGAACTAATAAAGTCAGTCGAAGAAAAGTTTAGGCTAAACCCTTTAAGTGATGAGGGGGTGTTTGGGGTTAGTCTAAGTTCGGGTTTTAAAATTTTTGGACAAAAGTAAAGTAAATTCAGTTAAAATTTTTTTAACAATTGAAAGGTTTTCTTTTTATCATTTTTTTAGTTTATTTATATTTTTTAATTATTTATTTAATATTATGTATTATATATTTATACTTATGTAGTCCATTTTATTTATAAGTCCTTTTGAATTACTACACAAATGAACCCTTCCCTTTGAAGTTTCAAATAATCTTTAAAAAAAATTGACATAACTTGTTTTATTCTTAAATTTAAAGATAAATATTTTACAGGTCTAGTTTATGTTAAAAAAATTTATTTAAACTTTTAATAAAATTCCTCTTTATGCTTGAACTTTAAATTTGTAATTTTTTAAGAATAATTATTATTAAAATAGTTTTTTTTATTATAATTTAAGATTAAATCCAAATCATTTCCATATTCAACCTGATAAAATTATATTATTTTATAAAATCGACATATACTTCTTTAAAATACCAAGACTTTTCTAGGGTTAAAAAGGTTAACCAAAGCTTTGCCAGCTTCTAACGAAGTTAAAACTTTAGCCTTCCTCTCCTTGGGAATTCCAGACCTCAATTGGTAGGGAAGCGGCATTAATTTGGCATATTTGAACTCAGCTAAAACCTCCAACGAATAGAAAACTACCCACACACTTCCGCTCATGGCAACTAAAAACCTCTAGCAGTCTTCCCACAAAACTACCTTTAATATTCATAGAAATCATATAATAAATTATGTTTATAACCTCTGCTCTTTGTCCATGTATAATCAATTTTATAACACGATCCTAGATCCCCCTCCAGAAAAATAGAAAAAAAAAACAACGAAAACAATAGATCGACGTGTGCTTAACACGATATTCGTGTGTTCGAAGGCTTTTTTTTTGTAGCCACTGGCCCAACACTTTGCTCGCAGACAATGTCAAACCCATTTTTACGGGGAACTGGGACAATACAAAAGGCCGCAGCAGAAGAATAGAAATTGGTAACGAGAAATAGAAATGGAATCATTTTTGTTTGTGTCATCTTTTTGTTCGAGTTTTGTTTTTCTCCTCCGCATCTACAATTTTTTTTGAGGCTGCATCACGCCGCGAGACACCGAGTCTGAGTCTTTTGTTTGTTGTTCTTTGTGGGCCCACGTCTTTAAAGGGGAAACTCCCTTTTGTTAAACTGTATGTATTATCTATGTGGGATATGGCGGAGACGTGATTGCAGCAGCCACAGGTGAAGTGCGTGAGAATTTTCCTTGGCCGAATTTATGTGTATTTTTTTGATGGTCGTGGCCTTTGGCTTAATTTAATGTCTTTTTGGGCCCTTTTTGAGGTCAAACAATTGCGAAAATTATATGTAAGAGAGGGCAAGGACAATGGCAAGTGGCCCGGTGGGTGGCCAGCTGGCGCCAGGACCTCCTGTAATTTACAACATAAATGGAAATAAAGTAGTTTGTGCAAGTGCAAGCCATAGCTTTCACCCAGTTTTCCAGGAGACTGACTTCTCATGCATTTTTAAGAGTTCACATTTCGGCTATGTAGTGGGCCTCAGGGCGCTCCTTCCGCCAGAAGTCTTCAGTCCCGTCGAGCTGCTTTCGGGTTACTCATTCAAATATTAATTTTTATATGCTTACAGGCCCAGGTGGCAATAGTTGTGTGGGCCAGGCCAAAAGCACAACTCGACTCGACTGCCTGGGCTGCTCGGCAAATTGAAATGTGGAAAAGGCGCTTAATGCGCATATGAAAAATGGAGAAAGGAAATTGCATTTTCTTTCTCTGCCCGGAGTCCCGCCATCTGTGGAGACTCCTTTCCGCTCCGCTCTCAGCTCTGGTCTGGAGTAGGTCAGGCGAGGTTAAGCCCAAACAGAAACGGGTGCATTCAACCGTGAAGGACTTGGCCAAGAGGCAAAAGCCTGAAAATGCATTTCGCTTAACGAGAGCTGGAGTGAAAAAAATTATTATTGATAAATACAAGAGCCAGAAGGTAACAACATATTTTTATTTTATAAATTCAGGAGCAATAAAACGGGGAATGGTAGAAAATGGAGAATAAATTGATTTAATTACTAAGAGTTAGGGTGAATCCTTGAAATCCTAGCAACTGAATCAATAATTTAAGACATCTTATTAAGGTATTTATTTAAAAATTTAAATAAAACAAGTAAAATTTAAAATTGTCAGGTTTTTGTCAACCAGAGTTTGTATTTATAAATATAAATTAAATTCTAATTTAATTCATGAACTTTGTAGCTTGAAAATTTCTTATAAAATGTACCTAAACTCCCCTTAAACTGCAACAAACTAAAGGTAATTCATAAATCCTTTTATTTTTCACATTCAACAAATATTTGTAAAGGAAAAATCCGATTGCCTCAGCTATTTCTCCACAAATACAACAATTTTTATTCAAAAGTGGTGTGTGGAGAATCGATTGATATGCAAATTCTTTTATATAAAATTCCTTTATGCTGAATTTCTTTGCCATGTCATTCCTGTGGCTATTATCCCAGATTCCCGACGACTTGACGCATGGCAATTTCCATAATTTCCACAAGTTGATGAGCAATTTAAAATATACACTCGCACACACACAATATTAATGCAACTTTGTGCTGTCCTCTAAGCGCCGGCCAAACAAATGGCAACAATTTAAGGCAAATTGCTGACTGGGCTCCCCGTGGCGTCCAAGGACCTGCCTGCCGTCGCCGCCACGCCCACTTTTACACCTTTTACACCTTGGAAACGGGTTGGGCTTTCGGGCGTGTGTGCACGCAACTGTGCACTTAATGCGGCCAAAACCAAGGACACGCCCCAAAAACTGTGAGCTGAAACCACACACTGGATATTCTGAATACAGAGTGTAAAATACGAAGAAATATTTACCGACTGAAAATCGTGGCAAACAATAACTCAGCGTTAAGTTGAAATGGTCTTTCTCGCTCGCCGTGGCATTTGATTGATGTCCCTCCGCTTTGGACAGCTGCAAAAGTGCAAAATTATGGTAGAAGCCCGGCTATCAGCTGGCTGCCTCCCTCCATTGCCCTTCGTGCCCGCTATCCCATTGTAATTTATAATTTTTGGGCTTATTTAGTTAGCGCATTTCATGCGACCTGAGTTTCTGATAGCGTCCACTGGCTCTGTGGATCAAAATCGGGAAGGGTATGGGGAATAAGGTATAAGGTAAGGGAACACGCTGAGGAATTCGGAAAAAAATATATAAAAAATATTTAGCAATATAATAATATACTTTAGGGAAACAAAAACATTTTAACCATATTTTTTTCGTTTCAATAATTAAAACATGTAGAGATCTTCCAACTTTACGAGATCGAAATTGTAAAACAATTAAAATATTTTTTATATAGCCTTCGGTTAATTTAAAATATTTAGAAAGTCATTTCACATTTTCCTTATATGTAAAATGTAAAAACCATATTAATAGCTAAAGAATCCCATGTTTTTATGTTTAAATAATATTTTCATTAACCCATAAAACAATAAAACTTAATAAAATATTCACAGCCCAATGGTCCCATTCCCTAAAAAAGAGTAAAAATATTCCGCCTATGAAATTCAAGATTTTCGTGCGCCTTTTTTTTCCTCCGTTAAACTCTCTTTAAATATGCATGAGCGTGAAATTTTGCACGAAAATATGCCACTAGTGTCAGCAACAACAACAACAAAAAAATATAAAAAAAAATATAAGAAAAAACGACAACAACGTTTATGACAAAATTCCATTTGGAACAGGCCCACTTGGTGGCGAACTGGGTGTTTGGGCTAATGACTTCTGGCATCGGGTCCCAGGGCTCCCTCTTGGGCTGTTTTGGAATTTTCATGTGGAATTTGTCATGTGTCAGTATGACTTAAATACCGAGAAAATACTTCTTTTTCGTTTTTTTTTTTCCATGAACAGGAAAAGGAAAGGGGGAGGGAGCTGAGTACCTGACGTCGGCATCACAAATTATGTCGGCTTGGCTTGGCTCTAATGGACTTTGATAAGGTGGCAAAAGGTGAAAAGCTGCAATACGTGGCTGAATTTATGCAAATCCGCCTTTGACCTAAATTAGCACGAAAATTTGTTAGATTAGGCGCTTTTCATTTCCGCTCTGGGAGTAAGAAAAATACACTTTTTCGGTGAGCCCCCTGAAAAAACATGAACCAGGCCCATTTCGATTGCCGAAATGGGAGCCAGCTTACAAGCCATAAAAATTGCATGTCCTGGCTGTCGTATGCATGTCGAGGGATGCACTGAAGAAAAATTTGAGTGGGTGATGGAATAAATAATAATAATAAATAAATAAATAAATTAAAAATGTAAGTTTCCAATCCTCTAATATTTTTAACAATTAAAAATGAAATTATAGGATAAATGAATTAAAGTATTAAATACTCTAGGTTAAATATTTTTTTAAATATATATTTTCTTGTTTAACCTTTAAATAAAATAGAGTATACATAATAAATCATAATACTTTCCTATTTTCCACTTGCATATTCAAAGGAAGTTCCCTTCAAGTCGTTCAACTCTTCCTTAAAAAAATATTCAAAGTAAGTACTAATACCTTTAATAGCTTTATGGCAACTTTTAAATATTACTTAAAATATTGTTCTTAAAAATGTATACTAATAATATTAATAAACTTAGTTTAAAAATATTCACCGTGCACTTACTTGGACATAAATGGGAAATGGGAACATTGCTGGGTGCTTTTTAAGTGCAACTCTTTGTATACAACTTCCGTTTGGCGTGTGACGACGTCGCCGCTGCTCACAAGAAATGCAAATTTCTGCACATTCACATATACACAGATTCTCCAGTCTCACATACCCACCATATATATACCCTTATGGCTATGGATTCGAAATCGCAGTCGAGTCAGCGAGCTCGCACGCATTCCATTCCATTAACTTTATCAATGTAAATCACCGAAATGTGTTGGCTCGCTGGCGGTTTTTGGTTTTCGGCTTTTGGTCCTTGGTCGCTTTGTGTTAAGCTCCACCGTACATATATACCACGCCATATAAAATCGAGTGTGGCGACGATAAAGCCAACACGTCTTGGCCGGGAATGCGTGCAGTGTTGGTATTCTGGAGGGGCACTCATAAGTGGGGAGAAAGGCTTTCAGGAGTGCGGTCTCCTGATAGGAAAAACAAATATATCAAGAGTGGAGTAATTTTTAAGTTATTAAGGAGCTGAAAATAATTTAAGGATTTTTGCCTCAGGGTTAAGGATATTTAAGGAAGAAGGTTGGGATTTTATTTAAGGAGAGTGTTGAAAATGCTATTAAAGGAGGAAATTATTGGTTGCCTTTAAGGTTCTTAAAATAAAACTAATTAACTATTACTTAAATGGTTAAAATCATGATACACATCCATATATGACTTCAAGTTTCCCAAACTACACAAGTTTCTCCACCATAAAAATACAATATAAACTCGCTTCCTTAATTTCCCCACCATCCCTCATAATTAAGACATTAATAGATCTTAAATGATGCACAAAAACCTTAAGAAATCAGATTGAGAAACTCCTAAAAGAAACTAACCCCTAGTTTCAAGTCAAACCCGATTTTATTAGCCTATCAACTTTCATTTGATTATCTCAATCAATTTCCAGCATAAAAATATACAAAATAGCCCAAGCCAAATGTATTTACAGCTTGGATATAATTAATTACGCAACAAAAAATGGAAATGTCATAATAAATCTTTATCAAAAATGGGCCGTCAGGGAAATATGACAAATTATGAGCTCAAGTCTCAAGGCACAATAAATCAACAAATCATTTGTGAGAGAATATACACATATATTTTTTTTGTTGCTTCGCTGTCAGCAATTAGAAATCATTTAATTGCAGTGGTAAAGTCATAAAAAGCCATCATTGGGGAGTTCATCATCAATAATAATAATAATCAAGGAAATTTACATGATTTGCCCATAAATCAATGAGAGAGCGGAGAAAGTAAGTGAATATAAGGGTAGGGCATTAATAAGTTAACGTAATTCGATTTTGATGGTGGGGCCACCCCGAAAGTTGAAGTTGTGAAATTTAACAATTGGTGGGGGGAAAATCAATAGCCGACAGAAGTTGCCAAAATATCAGAATGCAATTTGCAAGACCCATCAGCAAACCTTTTTGGCTGATTTTCGTGTGTGTTTTACCCCACACCCTCTGGAGAGGGTTTCTTCTCTTTTTCCAACCCATAAAGCCATATTTCATTCGCTGCCAGTCAAATCGGACAAGCTAGCAGACAGATTGGACCCGGGGTCGGACGAACTGTGGGAATAAGTTTCCAATAAAAACAGGGGGACGTTGCACATGCCGGTAGGACTACTACTATCTCGTGTAGATACGATTCCGCCCCGACTTCGACTCCTCCAACCCCAAACTCCAACCCAAAAGTAATTTAACTCCACTTCAGAACTCCCAGCCAGGCGGGCAGGCAGGCAGGCTGGCTGGCATTCTGGCACCGGAGGAATCCTCTACGTGGCTGCTGTCACTGATTTTCCGCTTCATATTTTTATATCAACGAATGCCTCCAGAGGGCCGCCGAGATAGAGATGAACCGGAGCGACAAAAATTGTGTTTATTTTTATATATACACACCACATATATATATCATACATATATATCTTATATGTATATCCCTGCTATGTAAATTTCTTCTGGTGGCCCTTCATCTTGCGCCTGTCTGGCAGAGTCGATGGGGGGATTTGTAGCTGACGTGAAAATTGTCAAAAAGGCGCTTAAAGTCTTTGCCTTTCTCTGGGCTCAAATTAAAGAAAATGTTATTTTTAGGCTGACAGCAGAAGGATTGAGTATATCCAACTCGGTGGCACCTACAAAAGTCGAGGGGGATTGGGGTTGAGCTCGACATGCTAATGGTCTGTCATGGGGGGAAACTCAAGTGAAAAAATTTCGAGGGCGGCCTTGTATTCGGTTACACTTTTCTCACGCCAGATGGATGATGGAGTTCTATATTTGCACCTAAGCATGAAAAATGACTGGGAAATTTCTATGGCTGGGGCAGGACAAATGGAGATTAATTGATGGGAATGAAAATGTACTACAAACTATGGCAAATGATTTTTTTTTAAGGGAAGAGCAAGGCTTGGGGGAGGTATAGTTTAAATAAGAATTACTATGATTTAAAAATAAATATAATAGAAAACAATTATATATAAAAAATCTTATAGTTTTCCTTTTTATATCTAAAAGATATTTATATCCAGAAACCCAAGCCCCACTGTCACCGAAAGTTCCTAATTTGTTCACGATTGTCCTGTTCTCTGGTGGCTATTTTTACCCAACTGCCTAACTCAATTTTTGTCAACTTGTCGCCTCGGCAAATTATGCAGAACCTATATATATATAGTATATGTAGTTGGGCATAAAAGTTAATCAATGGCATTACATATGCGACATCATCAACAGAGTTTTCCCTTTGCCAATCGCATTCACAGGTCCCCAAGGCAATCAGTGAAAGTACATTTGATTTTTCGTCCTGTTTTTGTGCCGAGGCAGGCAGAAATCGCTGGACCGTTTTCATTATCGAGAAATAGTTAAATTATCGCCCATGGACCGCATGATTGACAGGCGGACGCCTGATTGGGCAGAGGAAAATTGGTTGGGGTAACTATTTCCCATTTACCAATTCCCCATTTCCCAGTGTGGGACAGTGGTCAGTTTTTATGTCCGTCTTATCGAAGTCTCGTCGGGATGTGCGGGCCCAGTGGACCATCATAAACTGACCATCACTTTGATTTTGTCATTGTAGAAAAAAAGGGGACAAGGGGACATGGGAGGGTGGTCACTTCTTCCACAAACTGACCCTTTCCTAATTTGTTTTCTATTTGGTACTAATTTCTTAATTTAGTGAAGCGTGGCCATCTGGTTTTAGGGTCAGTTTCGCAGATCGATGCTGGTGTGTCCATTGATTACGGGGAGAGAGCGGGTCGCTAGGCATTCCCAAGTTGCTAATAAAAGTTTAATTTGGTTCTAAATTAAAGTGGTTTGTGATTGGACTTTAATTTAGATTAGTTTTCTAAGCGTTTCATTAGTAAAATGGATAGCGGTGGGCTCAGCTTGGTTTGGTTTTTTCTTAGGAAACTGATAATACGTTACAGAAAGCAAATTAATGAGTTTGTTAGCTTAAGTTTTAAATTTATAAAAATATTTAAAACTTTAATGTTTTACAATTTACAGAATAAATATATTTTTATCTAGAAACCCATTTTTGAAAACTTTTTGCTACAAACATTATATATTTTTCGTTATTTTAATAAGTATATGATTGATAACTTAAATTATTATAAAAAACCATATTTTACTACAATTTTCTACTGCAAAATATTTATTTGTTTTTTTTTTTTTTTT